>LDJE01043278.1:0-13899 GCA_001021135.1 Selaginella kraussiana
GAGGACGAGGACGAGGAGGGCAAGGATGTATGCACGCTTTGGTGCTGCACATCAGCGTCCTCATTGTTAGAGCCCCCGGGAAACATGGTTTCAGCGCAGCTGCTGCTGCTGGTTTCAAACCATGTCTGGGAAACACGAAAAAGAGCGGTTTTCTTCGTGGCTTGTGTCGCTGCGGGCTTACCTGGTAGTTTTACCAAGGGATCGCGACCACATCCAGCTTCGTTCGACGCCCCGCCTTCCGCCTCTTGCTCTTCGGGCAAAAAAATGCGGGAACAATTACAAATTAGGGCTGATTTAAACCTTTGGCCGTTTTAACACAATAGTAAAACCATGTAAAAGTCAATCGAAGGCCTTCAGGGTCCTGAACTGAACTTCGAACAATCGTAGAACCAATGAAGTACTGAACTTGACACTTCTAAGGTCCTGAACTTCAAGTAAATGTATACCCATGAAGTCAAAGGTCCTGAATTTGAGCAATGGAAAAACCACGAAGTCGGAGGTCATGAACTAGGGTAAGGGGGTGCCTCTCGAAGGTGGTAACGACACCGATGTTCTCAAATCAACATCACCGTCGCTGAGCTCTCGTACGCTACGAGAAGACAGCCGAATACCTAATCCAGCCTTGTGCATGAGCGATTTGGTGTTTTCCAGTTCTTCCTTGAGTGCACGATGGTCCCTTTCGATTTGCTCCAGCTGGTTTACTCTCGCTTCCCAAGCTTGCCGCTGTGTTTGCTCCACCGCCTGAAAAACAAAAACCCAAAAAAACGTCAGAAAAATCACATTTTTCTACTAAAATGTTGTGTTAACCTCAATATATGATAAAACGCACCTGCTGTTCTGCATACCATGAGGAAATAACCCGTTGGAGTTTGTTCTTGAGACTGTCATCGTTTACGTTCTCGTGGTGACTGTCAGCCTCCGCAATTCCATGCTGCTGCAGCCTAATGAAACGCGGATCATCTCGCAAGTTTGATCAAACCTCACTGGAACTTACAGCTCGTTTTGCTTCAATCTCCCAAAGAGTTCGTCCAGATTGATGAGCAAATTGTTGTTGTTGTTGTCTCCCCCGGTTTTGTGCAACTTGTTGCTGTTCTTGTTGTCCTCTGGAAAAATTTCGATGGCTTCGGGAGGAAGCAAGCGTCCCTGTAGAAGACGACGCCACTGAGTTTCGGTTTCGTGCGAAGAACACGACCTCCTCTCACCGTCTCGTCGAGTTTCTTGGCTTGATCGTCGGACAGCTGCCGCCGGATGATGTTATCGGGGCGATCGTCGAACTTCTCAGTCGTGTCTTTGATTTTTCGCTTCAAAGAGTCCTGCTGAGCCCTCATTTTCGTCACCTGGTGCTGCAAATGTTGAACCTGCAGACTTCTCAGCTCCTCGCAGCCTAGAAAAAACGGGTTTTTTTCTTGTTTACCTTCTCATCGGCTCTCGCTTTCTGCTGCTCCAAGTGCTGAGACTCCAGTTGCCATCGTTGCTTCTTCAAAAACTTGATATTCAAAGTCAGCTTCTTCAGCTGCTGCTCCAAATCTTCATGCAGCTGCTTCTTCCCGTTTCTTCCCGTCGACACAGATCGATCCAATGTGTCGAGCTCGCGCTTCACCGACTTGAGCTCATCTTCCTTCTTCTTGATCTATATTACATGAGATTAAATGATACAATTCAATTCAATAAAAGTAGGTACATACCTCATTGTGAAGGTCCGCAATCTGTTGCTCCATGTCTTTGTGGAGCGGACCAGCACCTCTGTTCCGTTCGTCGCTGGCATCGACGATGGGATCATTCAAGCTGATGGTATCATTTTGCATCTGCATAGATTGATGGATGTACGATTTCAAAAGAAGGGAAATACACAATGGTCAACCTCGTCGTCTACTTTGATCATATCCTGCCGTGGACTTATGAGCTGTTGTTCCTGGATCGAAGAAGCTTGCCATGCCTTGAGCTCCGCTATCTGTTTTTCCTTCTCGACCGCTTCCTCAGACAACCGGGTGATAGTCGCAGCATCAAATGCCGATTTCTGAACAAGTTCCTCTTTCTCTTTCTTCATTTCTCTAGCCAGTTTCTTCAAAGATTGCAACTCTTTCACCTGAAAAGTAAGAAAAAAATGTGTTTTTTTAAACTACTGGAACAAAAAAATCGCATTTTGAGAATTAACTCAAGGAAAAACGATACCTTTTCCGTGAAGATGTGCTCGTCTCGTGCAAGATCTTCCTTGGCTTCACGGAGCTCCTCGGCTTTGGCTTTCACCTCGTCCTCCCGCTCGAGGAGATGCTCCTCCAAGCGACGGATCGTCTGAAGGTGCTGATTTATCAGATGAAGAGCGGCTCCCTTGCTCATCTGCCTCGGCGAAAGATGACTTTCCGCCTGCAAAAAAAAACACCCAATATTCCAAACCTCTCTAAGAATTCAATTCACCTGAACATCTAGCTCTTCGGTCTCAGTCGCAGCATCAAACTTGAGAACAGTCGGCTTCTCGTTATGAATGGCGTCCGGCGGCGGCGGCGGCATGTCTTCGCCTTTGCCCAACGCCGCGAGGATCCGTTTCATCATCGCGAGCAAGCACGCCTTGGGCGCCGCAGTGATCTCCCTTGAATTCTCCCATTGAGGGATAATATGCACAAGGGAGTTCATTTCGGAACACACCTCCTCCAACTTCAACTGTGGACCACGAACCAAAGTTATCCATGGTTACTGCAGGGTTGCATCGGTTTACCATTCACTAAGATTCAACCGCGAAGCTCACCTGGTAGTGACTACTCTCGGCATGTAACGCCAGCGTCTCGGCCTCGAGGTTCTTCAGCAAGTGCTTCGATGCCTACGTATGTATGAACACATAAATTCCGAGATATATACGTATGAAGTATACAATACCTCACATTCTTGCTTCAACTGGAGAAATTCCTTCTCTACGCTCAAGCTCTTCTGCCTGAGCATTTGAAGTTCCGCAGTTGGTATTGTGAGTGCTTGAGGAATGTCTTCGCCGGGGACTTGCGTACGGGCCTTCAATAGCTCCTCTTGCAAAAGCTGTAAAAAAACAACATGGAAAATGTGGGGTTTTTTTACGTATATAAAATACAAACCTTCACTTCGGACCGAAGCTGATTCAACTGGACCGAATGAGCGTCCCGGTTTATGATCGGCTTGTTTTGGATGTTCCGAGCTCGGTTTGCATACTTCAACGTGTTCAACGTTTCTTCAAAGTTGATATCCGCTGTACTGTTGCATATTGCAAAAAACATCGGTTTATAATTAAATTAAATACATACCTTATGCAAGCGATCATGCACGTTTTGCTGTTTCCACCCAAAGAATCCTGTAGAATGCGAGTGAGCTTCGATTCTCTATACGGGACATGTTGGCCCCGTTTTCTCTCATCACCCAAAGCACTGCCAACGTTAACCACGGTGAACATCTCCCGGAAAAAGCTACCAGATCAAAGCTACCATGGTAGCAGTACCTGATCACATTCCCAAGAGCCAGAAGCCCGCAGTTGATAGTCACGGACTCCTTAAACCTCATACCAACAGCTCCAGTTCTCTTGGCCCGCTCTGAACCAGCCAAATCTACCTAACGCAGCACCGATAGTTTGTGAGACCTCAAAAACCCTAGAAAACCTTCACAAACCCTAAAAAACCCTCATAAACCCTAAAAACCCTGAAAGCTTACCAAGTGAAACTTCGCACTGATGATCTCGTGGCCATTTAAGGTCTCCAGAGAATGCTGTTCAATGCTCATCGTAAAAATGGCGTGGGATCTGCTTGAGAGCTGGTTCATTAGGGTACTCCCAGTCGTTCGAAATGCCGATCCCTGTTCCAGACACCTGTAAGTAGCAGAATTGCAAGGAGCAATTATTTTCCAGAAATAAAAATGCAAATACCTCAAAAATACAAGTAGAAATACCTCATCATGTCGTCGTACGTATATACGGCCTCGTCCTTGACCCCCGCGAGATTTATGTCCCCGTTTCCATCTTCACGAATTGATATAGTTTTCGATGGAGTATCGGGGTGCAGCAAATCCTTGATTTCTTCGTTGTATATTTCCACAAAACAGCATTTTACCTGAAAATTTAAGAACGCAATTAAGACGAAGATTAAGCTATAGAAAAGCACGTACATCAAACTGCGTCTTGCCTTTCTGCTCCTCTATACTCTCGTATAGCTGCCGAATTGCACGAGGAAGTATACCAAGCTCTTCCTCGATCGAAGTTGCATTGGTTGCACTTCCCATTGTGTGCGTTTTTCCGGAACCAGTTTGCCCATAAGCAATGACCGTCGCATTGTACCTGGAAAAAATAGGAAAAAGTCGTTGAAAAACTCAGAGAAAAACGTAGAAAAACTCAGAAAATTCCTAGGAAATCACTCACCCAGCTACGCAGCTCTCTACCAGCGGCTTCACGCACACATTGTAGACCTCCTCTTGAGCTGAAGTAGGCCCGAATACGTGATCGAAGGTGAACCTGCGATCTTTCCCAAGAACAATCTCCCTTCCGTCTGCAGAATACGAGACGCATTCTTGGCATTTGTCAACGATTTCCTTCTCAAGAAGAGGTCTTGCTCGAACCGCAACGCGAACGTTGGAGTCTTCAAAAGGGATGGAATTTGGGGCAACTTCAGGAGCAGGACAATCTGGAATCGTCATCTCCAACCAGGTAACGCATGACTACCACCGCGGTACCACCACCAGGACGAACCAGGTACAGCTTCTCAACTGAATGGCCCTAACTTCCATCACCATGAACGATAGCGTCCCTCCATCTGGAAGCAGCTTACCACCGGCAGTACCACGCAGTGAACGTGTTGGAAACCGTACGTACGTGAGTACTACCACCTCAACCAGCGTCCAAAGAATGATCAACTATGGTTAGATCGACGTTACCAGGTTTCCTAGTGGAGGACGCTCGCTGGGAAAACCAACACCCCCAACAAACCATTCACTGGTCAGGGTTTCATCAGGCCAGGAAACCTCAACTGCCAGTTTCCTCAACGGATTTTCTTCATTACGTGGAACTCCACGTAACTATGGTTACGTCCCTGATAAACCACGTAAATCAAGCTCTAAACCACGACGTACATGTTTCCAGGATACGGCGTAGACCTTGGGACGCTGAGCTCATCAAAACTGGTACCATGAAGGTACTACATAAATACGTAGACGTACGAGAATACGCTGGGAGTTTCATCACCATCAATACCATCGGGACGCTGCGCGTTACCTGGTCACTTATCCATGTATTTCATGACACCCTGCAGTGACGTCTCCTGTATTTCTTCATAGTATTTCAGACCCATTCTCGATATGATGGGCGTACTCGGTAGCGATGCGAGTACGTCGCCGGTTACCGTCAACATCTGAGGACCTCGTTTATACTCGACAATCGTCTTCCTAGGGCTGAAGTCATGCCGGCACGCCAGCGTCAAGATCGCACCCCAGCGTACCTGGTAGTCTACCATCCGTTTCACCTTGATGTAGTTATCACAACACCGATAGTACCCGAGTAGGGCGTACGCCAAGGCCGAGAAATACGATACGATGGACTCGTCCGGGGCATTGATCAAGGACGAGACGGAACATGCTCGGTCTTGAGCTCGGATCAACCCCTTCAACTTCAAATCGGCAGTGATCAACTCAGTCGGAGCAAACAGCCGGATCGGGAACGCATCGTACGTGAGGATCATCTCGCGTCGCCAGCTCGGAGTCCGAGGTCTCCGAATCGGCTTCTCATCCGGATCTTCCTTGGAGATGCGTTCCAAATGCTTCTCGAGGAGCTCTTTCAGATGAACTTGAGCCCGATAGATCTCCTCGGGTATTCCAATGGCGGCCATGTTGTAAAAAACGGCACTTTCACAGTTGAGTAGCTCCTCCACCGCCAGGCGGGTCTCGCCGCTCTCGAGCTTAGCCACTGCAAAGTCCTCACACATTCTCTCGGACTTCCGGTCGAGCAAGTCCTGAGCCGCGCTCAGGGACTTGAGCCGACCTCGGGTTTTCCTCAATCCCTTCATCCATGCTCGGGTTGTGAGCTTTTGAATCTGCTCCTCCCAACATCGGACTCGGACCGCCACCAGTTTTTTGAACCGGAACTTGCTCCGCTTCCGTTTTTCGAGCTTTTTCGACTCCACAACCGGATCAAAAGTCGATTTTGCAGCCGTAAGTCGCATCCCAAGAAACATTGTAGATGCGAGCGATATATCGGCGTACGATGCGTAGTCGGGCTCTATACGCAACGCCGTATCCAAAAACCCAAGAATCAAGTCTTGCACCTTCTCGACCACGTATAGGGAACCGGATACCCCTACCACGAACTCGTCCATGTACCGAGCGTACCTTACCATGATCGGCGGCGCCTTCAAGTCCTCCTTTTTCTTACCATACGTGAAAATGGTACGATTTCTACGTGCCAGAGGATTCGCCTCTTGCTCCTCCTGAATATTCAGCATTTCAGCATCCAGTTTTTGAAGGTAAATATGGCAGAGCAATGGTCCAAGCACCGTATTCTTCACACCGTATTCTTCGTAATCAGGTCTCACAGTCTTCGTGAGCTTCAACCGTTTCTCGTTCCTCGCAGAAAGCCGCTCGTCTACGGTAACCGTAGCCCGTATTCTACACAACCTCATCACCAAATCTACGAACTTGGGGTCTTCGATCTGCTCACCGAGTACCTCGGCGAGGACGCCAGCGTCCAGTTTCTCCCAGAACTTCCCAATATCAAACTCCATCAACCACGTACAGCCTAACCAATGTTGTATATCCCGAAACATGGTATGACACCCCTTTTGGGGACGGTAACCATGAACCGATGGTAACAGCATCGGCTCGTATATTCGCTCAAGCGCCATATGCATGGCCTCTTGTACGATGAGGTCGCCTACGGGCGGTTCAGGCCACTTCTTCCGTACCTTAAACTTCGTATCCAAATTGAAGTTCAAGAAAAAATCCAACGTGAAATTTCGTAGACTATCCGTACTTCCACCGTAGAACTCGCATTTCGCCGTGAGGATTTCACACCTCTTTGTACGCATTGCCCAGAGGTGCACCATGAGCAACGTATACCGATCCTTGAGTCGATGCTGCGTAGCTCTGAGACCGTACCTCCGTATATTCTGCGTACGTTTGTAGTTCTCAAACTCGTAGCTTCCTTCCATGAGGGCCTGCTGCGTCCTTGTGAACCAATCCAGTGGTAGTACCACGCTTCCAATGTCGGGAAACCATAACCCTGGCCTGGCTTTAATCCGCTGGTAAGCTGCAACCAGGATGCTCCTATCAGCGACTATCTCCATCAGGTTTTCGAACTTCCCGGTTGTACCACGACGTAACGATAGTAACCTTTCTAGGCGTCTCTGGTTGGGATTATACTTACTGAGTTCGCTGATTACCGACTCGATTGCTGAATTATCCGGAGCACGGTACCTGCTTTCCTCGTCGTGTTCGTCCTCTGACATGTTTGATTCCACTAGGGCCAAGTCTCGCTCATCAAATCCCTCATACTGATCTTCGACTGGGATGTTGCTTGCCTCTGCTTCGCTGTGGAACTTGTATAGACCTGTGGGCATCAAGATGAAGTCTATTATGCAAATGCCGTGGTTTTCACATACCGGATGTGCCTTGGAGAACCAGGCGCGCATTTCGCAGCTGCAATGCGGCCCGCTGCAGAAGCATTCCCGCTCCTCGCCCTAGAACAGGAGGTTTAAGAATTAGGGTTTATCGTTAAACTATGCAATTTATTTGATTTTATGGAATTAATTAAATTATATCTTCGGACAACCTTTGAGCTCTTCAAAGCCAGGACAAGGCCGCAGGATGAATAATGAAGACCATTGTTCTTCCAAGATCACGTCACTGTGTGTGTGCATTGATGTGAAGTGCCAGGTGGATGGGTTTGACCTGTCTACTATTGAAGAACTTCACGAGTGGTTTGCACATAGGGTCGTTAATGCTACTTGAGCTTTTGGGGTTTCTGGTTGATAGATGATAGTCTTGGAGAAGGTTGAAGAAACCCTAAACATAAATTATGTTGAGTGAAGGAAGCTTTTTGAGGTTCAGTGGGGTACTGGTATTAATTTCCTGCATACTTTTCCTACTGTAACCGTTTTGATGCATCCCTGTGCAAGCTTTAATAATATCGCTTACTATGTAAATACAGAGAAACCTAAGTAACAACATGATGAATCTTGCTCTTTGAAAAAGTCTAGCGGTGCTCCATTTACCACTACCTTTGGAATCATACCCCAACTATCGAAAGCCAGAACCTACCCGACCTTGCACTCTTGCAAATATTTGCTTGGAACTCCAGCATTGCTACTTAAATCGTTTCCTTGTATATAAAAGCCCATATAGACTTTGTTGATATACCATATATAGGGACAATTTGGGGAGCGTTCTAGAACTTCTAGTTTCCTCCTATCCTAGCCTAATAAAATGTTTCGCTCCACGTAGGTCTATATGAAAGTATCTTTAGAATTTTATTTTATGGAATTAAATCTTGTAACTAATTTATATCGGAAAATTTTACACCCTACTCTTTTAACCAACGAAACAAACGAAACAAAGAGCTACTCTAAAGAATAGAATAAAGTTATACCATCATAATTTTTCTACGTATAATGTCTGGTTTAAAAAATGTTTTATTTAACAGTCTTATCAACAATAAAGTTATTACTATTACGATAACCGCCGCTACTGAGATAAACGCGCCAAATTTTAGTGCCCAGTTTTTAATAAATTTCTAAGTTCACGCCCGAAAGACCCTCTCTCAATAGAAGTATGAGTTTCAAGCTCTATGGCAACTTGAAAGAGTTCAAAAAAGCTCCTTCCGAGACCTCCAGTAATCCAAGATTGAAAATTTGTATCTGCAATAAAATGTCGCTTGTACGAAACTTCGCATGTTTGGCGGCCTTGCAACATTATAACCAGTGTTCTGTTTAAGGCAAAGGCTGAACTTTTAGTTCCATTCAATTCAAACGAGCTGTATCAATTATATCAATCATCTACTTCCCTTTTTTCCACTAAGCTGAGCTACCTCCACATTTTGTAAAGCCTCAAGAAGCGATGTGACCATGCATGGGTAATGCAATGTTGCATAAAACGCTTCATTAATGTTTTTGAAAGGTTAATGATTCTCGTTAATCCAAATGTTGACCTTACCATTTGTCAAACGGCCTCGACGATGTTGACAAAAGTCGACTTCAATAAGTCAATGGCAAGTATGCGGAGGGAGTGCTTATATAGCTGAGCCCTGAAACCATTTTATTTCAGGAAGCACGCACATGCTATGGTCTTCTTTTCGTGTGTTTTTAGTGTTTCATCTGCAGCTTCAATGAGCGACCCTCCAACCGAAAGGTGGAACCCATAGGGTTTGATGCAACCCTGTTGTAGGACGTGGAGCGTTTCCTCTCTCGGCATGGACGTAACTTCGGCAATGAATGTCGTGTGATGGAGTTGTATTCGATTGATCCTCTCAAGGTCTGGTTGAGGTTGTTGCCCAAGCGAAGTTGGTGGGATTCTTCTATTTGGTGCTGATGCTTCTTGCTCACACTTTCATAGGCACATATTGTATATTCCAGGTGTTTCAACTTTTTCCTCCTCGAACCAAATCTCCAAATGCCATCTATGCTATACGTCGAGCCGTATCGATAAGCCCCGAAACATCGTCTAAGCCGCTTGAAATAGTCAAAGAGGGCATATCGATGCATCTTCGGGGGCACCTCCAAGAGCTCTGTTTTTGGATCCAGCCTCAAAAAGTTCCAAAACAGCTTCTTAAGACGTTAACCTACATTCAGACTCAGTCAAACATCTTTATCGAGAAGATGACGCCAGCTTGACGTGCGAGTGTAAAGCTCACGCCGCCGCTGCCGCGTCAACGCATTGCGTCGCTCTCATCGCCTCATGTGGCGTGTTCAGACTGCCGCAGGCGGCCACCGCGCGCATCCACCACGACCAGCCGCAAATACGCCCGGTCAAGCGCCGTTGAACACGCGCCTGGGATATCCTTTCCGTAGATTGGAGAAATATTTCATGTGGAACAGTTTCTCAAATAGTTTCACACTTGCGTAGAAGGTTTTTCGGTTGGGATCACCTGCGTGCTCGCAAACTTTGAATATGGGACCAATTTGATCATGTCCTACTAGTGTCTACTTGTATAGGCTGTCTTTGTCCTTTGGTAGAGAAAAACTATGGTTTCATTTCTACATCATATGTATGAGACCAAAGGTTTAGGCCCTGAATGTAGCAGATACATTTACTCGTTTACTCTTCTCATGTGGTGTGGACCATCACGACCGAGGAAGAGGAGGATGAGGAGGAGGAAGAGGGGACAAAGGTAAGCAAATGCGGCTGCTTCAAACGACTTTGAAACTCATGTGCTCGTTTCTGCAAACCATGTGCGAGACTATCAATACATGATCAAATATTAACCTCCATGGTTCTCCTCGCTGGGGATAATGTAGGACCCACGCGGAATGCACGTGGGGTCCGTTCCGAGGGGTCCAGGGGTTAGGGTTTAGGCTTTTCTAATAGAGCGAGGTCCGTAGAGGTGGCGAGGATTTTGCGTACGCATGTGCACCATGGTGGAGATCTCAAAGACAACATGGGGAGGGTTTCTTCACAGCAAGGGAAACGCTGAATGTGACGTGTTTGATGCGGTGCAAGACGTCGGCATTATACGTGGAGTAAGCTTGGTAGAAGCATCTAAATTCTCTCTCACAAGTACGTGCCGTGGTGAAGTCTCCATTCTGCTATTTGCAAGATGGCCTAATGAACAGCAGTGGTTGTCTAAGCCTTGGGAGTGATATCCACATGCAAATCAAAATAGAGCCACTTTTCCAGTGTCATGAAATCGTAGATATATTCCGAAGGTCGGGTTCTTGAGGTACCAAGGTGAGACCCACCCCCACCGCCGCACACTGGACCACAAGGGCCTTGTCACCCATGTACTATCCCGGTGAAATATCCAGCGCCGCTTGGAGAATATCCCACCGTGTATTGACGCGTGGTGTGGGCGTTGACTCCACCACGTCCGTCGACACACACCCCGATAAACAATGCTTCCCATCTTAATCCCTGCAGTTAAAGCGAGGCATTAAACTAAATCCCCCGCGTTTTAATAATCAAAACGGGAAAAGAAATATTTCGGAGTAGAATAATCCGGGAAATTCCCACCGCAACGCCGCCGAGAGCGTTCACATTCGCAAAGTGTGCTTTGCCGCCGCCACGCTGTTGCCTTTGCGTCCTTTTTCGCTGCCATTTGTCCCATTTTTCCTCCAAATTTTAGACACACTTCCGATCCAATCCTCCAATTGCCATATTATCGTATTTCGTAATTTTTGTACATGTATATGTTGTTCACCGCCCAGAAAGTCTTGTTTTGGAGGCCAAGGAGTTTGGCTTCACGTACATGACCGCCCAGTCTTAAAGCCTCTAGAGTGCACCTTTGCACATTCATTTCTTGGAGTTTCTCATACTTCCTCATCGCCCTCAAGTTGTTTCGTATAATCATTTGGCGGTATAACTCAAGTTTCTGATTCTTCAACTCGTTTTTCGATCAATAGTTCCAAGTGTAGAGGATTATGGAGGTGCTCCAGCAGCTCGGAGGCGATGGCTATAGCTTAGACAGTGATCTGGATGGAATTCTCAAGCTCCTATCATCAAAAGAAGCATCGGACATGCCATCTCTCGCAACTTCCACAACAACGTCCAACATGAACAGCAGCAGCCGCCGCCTCGATCAGTTCATCCCGAGAGGATCCAGCAGCTCCTCAGAGGCGGCTTCATCTCCATACTTGGAAGCTCTGAAGAGGGAACTGGAGATTGACGATGATAATAATCAACACAACTTCGGGGGGCCGAATCAACATTGTATACCGTTCAACTTGCAGAGGGACGCTCGCTACGGTATTTATACGCCCATCAGCAGCAGCAGCACCAGCAGTAGCAGCGTATTTCCTATGCTTTACCCGACGTTGGAAGACTCCTCCAACAACGTAAGATCCAGGAGCAACAGTTGCACAATGCTGCCGGGGACTCCCAACTCGTCGATGTCTTCGAGTTCAAGCGATGGTCAGGAGCACGAGGCTGGAGGTCCAGACCTCAAGAGGAAGTTTATTGGGGAATTTGGTGCTACTGGGGACGACTTGGATTCTTCGTGTGACGTCCAACACAAGTAAGTTCTCGCAAGATGCTGCTCTGTTTTTAAGAAGTTTTTTTCCAACTCATATGTTTGTTGTATTTTCAGAGGTCCAAAGGGCAAAAGAAAGGGCAAGCGTAACCATCAACCACGGTACGCCATCCAGACACCAAGTGAGAAGGAGATCATGGACGATGGTTACCGATGGAGAAAGTATGGACAAAAGGCCGTCAAGAACAGCCCATACCCAAGGTGAGCTTTTCCCTCTACCCTTTGTATTTTTCGATGATTTTCATATGCAACCCTTTTGTGGGTTTTATCTCATCCTCGTGTGTATAATCCTTGACCTCCTCGTTTGATCCTCCAGGAGCTATTATAGATGCACATATACCAAATGCAGCGTCAAGAAACGAGTTGAACGGTCGTCCAAGGACCCAACTTTGGTCATCACGACGTACGAAGGGGTTCACACGCACCATAGCCCAGCAACCATGAGGAGTTCCGCAGCTGAAAATCAGTACATGAACTGCATGGCGAACTTCTCGAGGCTGCTTTACCCTGGTGCCGCAGCCGCTGCCGCTGGTCTTGGTGGTACCATTCCCGCCAGCTTCACTTCTCGAAGTGGCCACCATGGTAACACTTTCATACCCGGTGGTGGTATGCACCATCTACCGGGGGTTCCTCCATTGTCCAACTCTTCGATGTTTCCGCCAACTCCCCAGCATATAGACAAGGGCCTGCTTGAAGACATGTTGAGCTTTTAGCTATGAACCTCTGAAGTTCGGAATTTTTTTGACGCTTCCAGACATTGTACATGCAGCTATATCTTCCATTCTTCGATCAATCACTTACTCATCCAGCAACAATGCTCATTCATTTCAGGGGGAAGTGTGGTCTCCTCCAATGCGAATACTTAAAAAAACAATGTGATTTCTTAATATTAAGCTTGATTTCCTGAACATGAGCATCATGATCAGTCATAAATCTCCAGCTCGCTTTAGTATATCAAGTGTGTGGCTCATCTTTCAGTGTGAGAGCGCGTCCTTGTAAAGCCATTGATTGATGACCATCAACATCAGCCATTAACATTGCCTGGGTCCTTGAACCTTGCTTCTTGTGAAAATCTCTTTGTTTTTCTTTCAGTTTCCGTCCCTGTTTTCCTGGAAACATCGTAAGCAAAAATCTATTAGCTGAAATTTAATCCAGTAATAAACTTGTTCAACAAGGCAACAGTTGACTGACCTGACTGACCCCTGAATGAAAGGAGCTTCGTTGCAGCTTCAACCTTGTCTCTGCTCCAGAGGAGGTCAACTCCCCAGGAAAGGTCAGCTTTTTTAAAGTTGCAACAACATGGGCCACTTCAAAAGCCTTTCTTGCTGCTAACCAACACTTGCTGTCTCCTCCTCCATACACGGCGATATAGGCCTGTGGATTGAAGGCGAGATGTATGAAGAATATATACTTGGCGGTGCAAAGTTTCAGATAATGTGTAACATACGGAATATATATGTTTATACTTCCACTTGGACTTGGTCAGATCCTTTCCGTCTCAAGTATGAACATGGAAATTGAAAAAACAGGGGCAGTTTGGCAGCCATCATGTACGTTGGCCTGGAGCCGATCTCATGCTGATGAAGTATACTTTCAAGTTACACAATTTATTGCTTTATATATCGTATTTGAAATGTGCTTTTGTAATATTATAGAGTCTTCAAGTAATCAGCCATATACTACTATCACGTATATGCTGATGGGAATTATGACCTGAACGGACCGATCTG
>LDJE01043314.1:0-11143 GCA_001021135.1 Selaginella kraussiana
TATAAGTGTTGACCATTGTCCATGACCAACGACCGTACGAATCAGAAGCGATCCCACCACGGTACCAACCTCGAATTCACTCCTGCAGCTGAAAAAAAAAGTGGCCTCGACATCCAGTATTTACCGTTGAACAAACACTTCCACAACCCTCAATCCATCTGCAGAGAAGTATCAGAAATTTATTGATCAATTTACCTCTCATGATGAGGGACAAACACTAAGAATCGCACCTCAGTGCAGAGCCTTGTTCCTGGACAGGATATCCTGACTGTGTGTACGCCATCACACCCGGCCCACCTCCACCATCCCAGTACTATGTCTTCGACAAACACCAAGCTTACCATATCACCTCAAGGAAAACTCCATTGGAACTGACCTTCGGTGATCCTATGGGCTCTCTCAAGTCAACTCGATGCTATTTGCGAATATAACCTCCACAACGGCTGCTCATGTTCCCTGCTGGAGCTCCCATACAATTGTCCAATCAACCTCAAGGAAACTCCGGCCCTGTCTATTGGCCCGCCCTAGTCAAATGGATGCTATTTGTCAATATATCGAAGAAAACCTAGAAAACCTCCACAACTCCTGTTCCTCTGCTGGAGCTCCGATCATTTTCGTATAGAAGGATGGGTAGCTTCATTTTACCTAGAGTTGTTGAAGATGTTGCCAACAGCCCGAGCTAGAGTTGTAGTCAACAAACCTTAAACCAGGTGGTAAAATATATGAGATCCTTCTAAGCAGATTGCTGTCGATTTGCATCACGGAAGGCGACTGGCTGACACCAGTACGTGTAGAATTCCGTATAGCCTCAAACATATCTTTTAGATACAAGTGGCAATTTTGCATACAAAACCAACATCATGCACCACTACAACAGTGGAAGGAGCGCTCTGATTGGCATACATCTGCGATTCTGCCCTTGTCAACCTAGCTTTCAATTAAATTAATAGAAATGACTAGACATCGCAGACGCTAAACCTGAGACATTTCTGGTTCCAACTGGTCGCGCTGTATTTTTTCACTCTGAGTCACAGACAAGAACTCCAAGCCTACCTCTTCTGGCAAACAAAAATTCTGAAGTCACCGTCCAGCATACAGAATCTTGATCCTACTACGTTCTAGATACATTTGTAAGTCAAAATGCACGGTCAAATGGGAGCGAAGGGCATTTTCTACTACGAGTAGTGAGGTGTGGTAAGGTCTTCTTGTGAATCAATCTACAAGTTACGGCTTCGGGCATGCTGCATAGTTGTTGGAGAGAAGTGACAATCAAAACAAGTGTGATTGTTGATTGTGAAAAAGGGGCCTGTCCATCCTTGCGGCGATCTACCTCAAGGTTTTGCACGGCATGGAGTAACTTCTGTTTATCCAGGAGCCATTTCTTGAGCGTTGCGATTTTAGCTTCGTGGGTAGCGTGGGTTTTTCGTTTAAAAGTTTTGATATTTTCGCCTCAACGAACATCTAAACTGTCATTGACACTCATAGAAGGCTTTGCTTTTTGCGATAACGAAATCTTGACTTGATATCGAGCAGCACGATAGACTCGTCAACGAAGATCCTGCTCGGTGGTCTAGATGCAGATGGTTGAGGTTGCATCTGTGTCACTGCAGTTGGGTCATTTTCAGATATAGAGATAACCATGTTGCGATATGCGAGATACGTCAGTCAGTCACCAACAAGTAGAAAGATGCCTTTTGCAAAACTAAAGGCTTCTGAATCTCCCTGAAATTTTAAAATATGAGACCAAAGATTTTCACTGCCTTTCTAGGTATCATATCTAAAGGATTATTAGTTCGAATTATCGTGGTCATATCTTGAAGAAGATATTGTGTTCCATGAATTACTTGTTGTATTCGTATAGCAAAAAATACTTTTTGAGGATACGGAGTGGATATCACGACTAAAGCTAAAGCAATACAAACAATGCTGCTGATGTTAAAGACAAGCTGCTCTTGAGATTCCGCCCTTGTGATGTTCCACATGGAATGAAACACTTAAGTACTAGGTGTGGTAGTCTCCAAAAGAGGCAGCAGCTACTACTATTAGTACAATGGTTCTTTGAATACATTTGACCGCTAAACTTAATAAGATTCCAGCCGCTACCGTACCAGCATTTCCTGCAATCTTGTCAATAAAACTCGACCTTGGATGTGGTGCTGCCGGTTGGTTCTCTGTCTTACGTATATAGTTTCAAAGCATGTTTGAAAAGATAACTGTGCCCCTCCTGATTAGTATGCAAGCACCAAGTGGTGCAGTGCAGTGCCTTCCGAAGGCCTTTCTTGAATCTTGATCCAGTTTTTTGATTCAAAAACACGCATTCATCATCACAATCGCGGACAACGAGGCTCTTTTGACCAAAATGCCGGGGGGCAAAAAAACTTGGACCTCCTTTTTGCCAGAACGAATGAAGCACACGCAAGACGTTTCCGGTGCTGCTCAGAGAACACATAGAACTTGTTCGGCGAAATTTGCACAGCCTTTCCTATTGTTGTTGGGTGATGAGGCAAGCAACTGGGGCGGCTCCATATTTTGTCAAATGTTTTGTACCACTGTGACATGCCTTTTGGGGGCACAACACTGTGCCTAATATGCCGTGTTGTAATCTTTCAAACAGGGTACAGTCTGGCATGTGAGCTTGTAATTTCTTTATGTGAAAAGGAAAATACTTATATGCCTTTGCCTCTCGTGCATATATAAATATGTTACTTTGAAGGCCTGTTGAATCCCATCCAGCGTCTCTCGCTCTCATTTCTTCTAGAGGTTCTTCACTGGTTGCCCATTTCAGAATTCGTAATCTCGTTCCATGGAGTCCTGCAACAAGTTTCTGGTTGCTGCTTGTGTTGCATTCGTTGTCTTCGGGTCTCTCCAAATTCTACTTCCGGGCCTTCAAGGTAGTAAAAGCTGATGACAAGTCTCATCCTCTAATAATCATCCTCCATAATTTTTCAGGCACTTCTATTGCTTCCGCTAGTACAAACAGAAGAATGACAAGAAAGGTGCGTATTTATCTTTCAATGGCACTCCACTCAGCAATCTCATTTTCATGTTATAGATTTTGGAAGCTGCCGCGACGTTTAATGAGAAACCCAGGAAGCCGCAGCGTACCGCTGATGCTTCCAATCACGAAAAGACCATTCTTGCTGCTGATCAACACAAACTGAAGTCCAATGCCGGGTCAATCAACGATGGTGAGATCTTATCACACCACATAGACTACTCGGGGCCAAATCCGCACCCTCCTCACGGACATTAAGTACACCTCTCGCACCTTTCACTCGAAGCTTGCTGTGAGTTCAAGGAGCTTTTTTTCATGGCATGTTCGAGGATTTGTGTACATTCTTTCCTTTTTCGTTTCTTATAGTTAGCTTCTGGTTCATACAAAGAAATTACGCAGGATAAATAACACTAATATGACGAAGAATCTGGTCCATAATCCATTTCCAGTTATATGTTTCTAGAACTTCCTGCTGGGGAGCTTCCTGGAATACAGACTTGTGGCTGGTGGTGGTGCGGTGCTAATCAGCTTCACTTTGGCACGGCGAATATCCTGACCATTATATAGTGAAGTATCCACTACTCACAAGGCCAAGATCCCATTCGCAACGTTGGCATCACGACATATCCTCCTAGCTCCTGTTTAACTGGCTATTCCAACCTATGACGAAATGGTAAATTACTCGGTCATCTTATATTGATGAAATTTGTAGTTGTCCGATGCAAGGAGAGATTTGCGATCGATATGGTCGGTTACATGTCTCCCTTTGCAATTGGTCTACTAATGCATATAGACTACGATTTCATGTTCCCGTCGACTGCACAAAGAACCGCACGTTGACGTGGTGAATCGAGTGAAGAATACATGTCTCACTCACACTTTGTGACTTTTGCCAAGTGCGCGGGGTTCGCCCATTATTGTAGTCGCTCCCCGTCCACCAACTTGGGTGATGTCAAAAGAGTGAACGTCACGGAGGCGAACCTCATATGGATAATGTACGTGGTATATTTTGTATAATGTGAGAGCTAGTGTTATACTTTGTATAATGTAAGGGATGAGGCTGAGAGGCAGCATTCTAGATGAGGAAAAGAGCAGGCTCGTGAAGTTGCTCAAGGAATGCAAGGTATTGGATGACGCAAGGGCCCTTCACGCCCGCGTCTTTGCAAACGAGCTCAACTCTACATACATGTCCAACCTCGTTCTAGGTGCATATGGAAGATGCGGTGGTGTGAAGGAGGCTCGAAGTGTCTTCGATTCGATCCAGCGAAACCGATTCTCGCTTGGTGCTATGCTGAAAGCATACATTCTTAACAACCACCTTGTGGATGCAAAGAACTTGTTTTATGCTTCGGAAAACCCCGATCTTTTGTCCTGCAATACGATGATCCATGCCTTGGCGTACGGTGGCCAACTTGATGAAGCAAAGGCAGTTTTTGATAGAATTCCGGCCCCTGATCGTGTTCTATGGAACACTATGATGTCATCCTACTCTCAGCATCGCAGGCTGAAGGATGTCAAGGCTTGCTTCGATTCTATGCCTGAGAGAAACGTTTTCTCATTCAACACGCTCTTCGTTGCATATGCCCGTACTGGGCATCTAGATGAAGCAGCGGCCGTTGTTGACAAAATACCACAGATGGACACCGTCTCCATGACTGCCATCCTCAGGGCGTACAGCACTGTCGGAGATTGCAGAAGGGCAAAAGTCATGTTTGAAAAAATGCCAGAAAGAGACGCAGTTTCGTGGACAACCATGTTTACAGCATTTGCCGATAGAGGGCATTTTACTGGCGCGAAGCAGATATTTGAAAAAATGCCCATGCGAGATGTCGTAGCGCTCAATGCGATGGCGGCAGCGTGCAGGCAGCGCGAAAGGTCCAAGGATATCTTCGACTCCATGGTCGAGAGGAACGTTTCGTCCTGGAATACCATGGTGGCTGGATATGCACAGCACGGGCATATGGACCAGGCTGGCCAAGTCTTCGATCGTATGCCTGCAAGGGACGTCATTTCATGGAATGCCATGTTTGCTGGGCATTCTCACACTGGGAATCCCATTCATGCCATCGATCTCTTCCGAGCGATGCACTTGGAGGGACATATCCCGGACTCCATCTCATCTCTCTGTGTTCTTGCAGCAGCAGCCAATGCCGGAGGCATCGAGCTCGCTGGTGAGTTCTTTCGTTCCATGCTGGGAGACTACGAAATCCCGTGGATAAAGGACCACTTCTGCTGCATGATAGGTATTCTCAGCCGAGCTGGGCTGTTGCGTGATGCCGAGGAGCTCGTCAAAACAATGCCTTTCATCCCGGACTCGGTTGCTTTTCATGCTCTTCTAGACGGCTGCCGGAGAAGCCGAGATGGCCATCGTGCCGAGAGAGTCGTCCGGCAGACTGAAGTTAGCGAGTCGTCGGCTGACTACGTGCTCATCTCACATATGTTGCGTATGAACGAACAAGGAATCACGTAGCGGCTCGTTCAATGAAATACGCATGCATGAGGAGTGCAGTTTGCTGGACTAAGAGGATCACGGCTTCTGATCTTGAGGCAGCCATTCAGACGTTCAATAAGATCCCTCAGAGGGACACAATTTGCTGGAACGCAATGCTTACAGCATATGCCCAGAACGGGCATCCAGAGAAGGCAAAGCAAATCTTTGACGCTGCCCCATCCCGAGATATTATCAGTTGGGCAACCATGGCATCTGCTTGCTCGCAATGCGGAAACTATGTAGCCGCCTTGGAGACGGTGAACAAAATGTCACAGTGGAACTCGTGTCCTTGGAACATCGTCGTTCATGCATATGCCCAGACAGGGCATATTGAAACTGCTCAGTTTATCTTTGAGTCTCTTCCAGAGAGGAACAGTGTCACATGGAACTCCCTTGCTCAGGGGTATGCCAAGCTTGGTGACCTCGAGAAAGCCAGGATTGTTTTCGAGAAGACGCCACTGCACAGCCTTCACTCTTGGGGGAATATGATCTTTTCGCATGCTCAGAATGGAGAATGTGGCAAAGCATGGGGATTCTTCCAAATGATGCCTCAACGAAACGTCATCTGCTTCAATGCCATCATCACTGCATTTGCCCAAGGTGGCCTCCTTGAGGAAGCTCGTTCACTGTTTGATACAATGCCGAAGAGAGATTTGATCTCCTGGAACGCCATGGTTTCAGGGTTTGGAGAGAACGACAAGCTTGAAGAAGCTAAGACGATGTTTGGTAACATGCCTGAGAGGGATGCAGTCTCATGGACCACCATGTTTATGGCATTCACGGAAAGTGGGCATTTTTCCGATGCAAAGCAACTCTTCAAGAAAATGCCCATGCACGACGTTGTGTCCTTAAACGCAATGGCGGCAGCGTCTGCGCAGCACGAGAGGCCTGCAGTCTCCAAGTCCATATTCGACTCGATGCTACAGAGGTCCGCTTCATCGTGGAACTCTATGGTTTCTGCATATGCCAACCACGGGCATATGGAACAGGCTGGTGAAGTATTCAATCTCATGCCTTTCACCAGCGTGATATCCTGGAACGCCATGCTTGCAGGACATGCCCAAAGTAGGGATCCCAGTCGAGCCATTGATCTCTTGAGAACTATGCATCTTCAAGGGGTCGTTCCAGATGCTATCTCTTCGCTATGTGTTCTTGCGGCAGAAGCCAATGCAGGGGGTGTTGATCTTGCTCGTGAGTTTTTCCTGACTATGGTCGGAGACCATGAGATCCCCACTATAAAGGACCACTATTGCTGCATGATAGGCATTCTTTGTAGAGCTGGGCACTTGCTTGATGCGGAGGAGCTTGTAAAAACCATGCCTTTTGTCCCAGACTCCGTTGCTATGCATTCCCTTCTAGATGGATGCCGAAGGAACCGAGATGACCATCGAGCACAACGAGTCGCGGGAGAGACGTGCATTTCAAACAGCCGCTCATCTTCAGCGTACGTACTCATATCACAAATCCTTCGAACAAATGAGCCTTGATAGGTGGCGAGCTTTAATTTGTTTCGTAAATGTTCCGAAAGTTCCACCATCCTGTTTAGTCACTTCACGTGATGGTGAATCAAAATTGTTTTATAAACCATTTACGTGAATGTGGCGATTTTTAATTGCTTATTAAACACTCTATGAATCCCGCTGTTTCTTGGACAAGAAGAATCACGCCATCGAATTTGAATGCAGCAGTGAATGCATTCAACAAGATCCCCCAGCGGGACATGGTATGCTGGAATGCAATGCTTGCTGCATATGCCCAGAACGGGCATCTAGATCAGGCCAAGCAAGTCTTTGATGATTCTCCAAGCCGGAACATTGTCAGCTGGACGACACTGGCGTCTGCTCTTATGCAGGCGGGACAGTTTGATGCTGCCATTGACACTGTGAACCGGATGCCTGAATGGAACGCATTCCCGTGGAACATCATCCTTCATGCATATGCCCAAGAAGGGAAAATGGAGTTTGCTGAACTTATATTTGATTCCCTTCCAGACAAGACCAGTGCCTCGTGGAACTCTCTTGCACAGGGCTATGGCAAGCTCGGGCTTCTGGAAAAGGCTATGGTGGTTTTCGAGCATACCCCAGAGCGAAACGTCAACTCATGGGGAAGTATGATCTCCTCCCATGCTCAGAATGGGGAATCTGATACAGCCTATTACATTTTCAGATTGATGCCTCAAAGGAATGTTGTTTGCTTTAACTCAATAATCACTGCATTTTCTCAGAGTGGTTATCTTGATGAGGCCCGTTCGCTCTTTGACACCATGCCACAGAGAGACATCATATCTTGGAACGCATTGATCACTGGGTTTGGGCAGAATGGAAAACTAATTGAAGCCTGTGCAGTGTTCCAAAGAATGCCTTCTCATGCAGTCGACTCTTGCAACAT
Source organism: Selaginella kraussiana (assembly GCA_001021135.1). Lineage (NCBI taxonomy): Eukaryota > Viridiplantae > Streptophyta > Lycopodiopsida > Selaginellales > Selaginellaceae > Selaginella > Selaginella kraussiana. The sequence goes on from LDJE01043314.1 coordinate 7,875, forward strand.
GATGATCCAAGCTTTTGGTTCGAGCGGGCAGTTGGATCGAGCTGGAGATATCTTTGAGAAAATGCTCTATAAGAACAGTGTTTCGTGGAACAATATGCTCACTGTAAACTCCCAAAACGGTGATTGCGCCTGTGTAAACTTCATTTTTGAACGAATGCCTCAGCACAATCTTGTTTCGGTGCACAACAAGCTTGCAGCAGATGCCCAAGCTGGGCAAGTTGTACCTGCTCGGAAGTTGTTTGATATGATGTCATTAAGAGAAGTAGTAACATGGAACATAATGGTCCAAGGTTACGGAGACCATGGACATCTTGTCCAAGCTGTGGCAATGTTTCAATGTATGCCTCAATGGAATATAGTTTCTTGCAACTCGATGCTCCACGCATATGCACAAAATGGAAAGCTGGAAGAGGCCTTTGAAGTGTTTCATAGCATTCCTCGAAAGGATGTTTACTCGTGGACTCCGTTAGTAGCTGCATACGCTCAGGCTGGAAATATAAGTTTTGCAAGAGCCATATTCGAACGAATGCCGCTGAGGAATTCCGTCTCTTGGAATGGATTGTTAAGAGGTCTAGTTCAAAACGGACGTATGGAGGAAGCCCAAGCATTGTTTCAGGAGATGCAACAAGTACAAGTGAGCTCGTTACCATGCAACACAATGGTACTTTCATATGGTATGGAGGGCCAAGTGCAAGGAGCAAAACTCATGTTTGACAACATGCAAAACCGGGACGCTGGTTCATGGATAACCCTAATTCAAGCCTTCACTCATCAGGCTGGAGGAACCCTAGATGACGCCAAGAATGTATTTGATAAATGTCCTCAACACAATGAAGCAATGAGAAACATGCTCATAAATGCTTATACCCAACAAGGGTATATGGAAAATGCAAAGGCATTATTCGACCAAGTTCCAGACGAGGACCTAACTTCTTGTGCAATGATGATCGTATCGTATGCTGAGGGTGGCTACATGCAAGAAGCTAGGGCAATTTTCGACAAGATACACAAGGAGAACCCTTTGCAACTCTTAGACCTAAGGGGACGCTGTGGTGCTATGGAGGGTAGACGGGGTTGGACGGCAATGGTAACTGCGTATACCATCAATGGTCACGCTAACGAAGCACTACGGCTTTTCCAGACCATGACGCTGGAGGGTATAGACCCCGATGGTATCACCTTGGCGAGTATCATCTCAGCGTGCAACCACGCAGGCCTACTCGACTTCGGGTGTCACTACTTCAAGCTCCTCTCAGCCGACTACGGCCTTGAGCTCACGTACGAGCACTACTTTGCATTGATCGATCTTCATGGTCGAGCAGGGAGGATCAACGAAGCCGAGGAGCTAATCAACAACATGCCGTTCGAGCCGGACGCAAAAATCTGGAAAGCCCTGCTCGGGGCTTGCAGCAACCAGTCCGATGTCAAACGGGGTGTCCGAGCTGCGAAACGGGCCGAGACGATCGACGCTGCAAACCCGGCTCTTTATGTAGTTCTATCAAACATACATGCTGCGGCTGAGGATCAACAATCGATCCTTGCAGGTTGAGTCCGAGTCCGATTCCGAGTGGCTCTACATGTGGTGAAGACGAGCTCTTGCCACCATCGGACTCGGAAGAAAGGTGCCGAAGCTCTGAAGATCCATTGCCGAAGCTCGCAGGAGCTCGGCTTCCTGGAGCCGGCTTGCGACCTCGGCGTCCGACTCCTGTTGGCGTCGTAGCGCCGCCTCCTGACGCTGTCTCGGAACTCTGAATGGCCTCTGGTTCAACGTGATGGATGAACGGGTTGTGGGCCGGCTGTAGAAACTGCCTTCTGGAATGGGCCTCCTTGTGAAAAAGGCCGGTGCTGCTGCTGCAGCCGGTTCCTTCTTCTCGGTCTTGCACTCGACCTTTCTCGCGGCCACTTCCGGGAACAAGATCTGGATGGTGTTCCATAGTACCACGTTTACTGCTACGTTTCCTCTGCAAACCGGCGACGGTACCTTAAACCCTAGCCCTAAACCCTACCTAGACTTACTTGAACTCCTGGCGGCACTTTGGGCAGCGGGAGCTGCATTTTCCAACAACGGACTTCAAGCAAGACTTGCAAAAACTGTAGAAAAAGCAGTGATAATTTGTAAGATTAAAGCATTCTTACCTGTGACCACAAGAAGTAGTCGACGGCTCGTAGCATATATCCAAGCAGACCTGCAGAAGAACCCTAAGTTCAATAATCATCATCATCAAAGTCGAACATACCGCACATGAGAGCTCCTCTCGAAGCTGCTCCAGTTTCGCGTTCTCCTTGCCGTCGGGCTTCGGCTTCTCTTTCACAGGGGTCACTACAGCAGCTTTGCCTTTAGAGCCTGAAACCATATACCATGGTCTCATCAAAAGTCTTGAGAAAAATTCGTACCTTCGACTTTGGAGTTTGATGGATCATCCGTTTCCGAGATTGACAGCCTTTCCAAGCTCGCACTCGAGCTGAAACCAGCCAAAGACGGTAACCTGGGCTTCCTACGCCTGCGTAAAACACCATCATTTAAAGTACGTTTAAACTTAAGTACTTTAGGTTAAACAATGCACTATTACTATCGTCCTACGATGGTAACTTACACTCGGTTGGCACTGTCGGGAGTACCCGCACGACTTGGAGTTCTAGCGTCTCTCTTTCTAGCTGGTGGGGACCGAGCAGCCGGGGTGCCGTTTGCAAGGAGCATCACCGATTCGTCGTCCCATCCAGCCATGGCGGCGACGTTGCGGAAACCAGGGCTCAGATCTATACTCACTGGGCGGCTCGAAGACGTCCCATCTACCTGCTCCTCCTCGCCACCGGAGTCCTCGATGACGATCACCGCCTCCTCCTCCGTTGGTTGTAGCAATTGCACTTGCTCCCGCCGACGCAATTGCTCCCGCTGCTCTCGCCGACCCAATTGCTCCCGCTGCTGAGAAAAAGAACGCAGCCTCCTTGGCGCCATCGCCGCCTTTGCGATAGATCAAACCTCGGTGAACGCGGACCCTAAGAACCCTCCAACGGTCAAAAAATCGATGGAGCCGGGTAATGCGGAAGAAGGGGAACGTCGTGAAAGGTTTGGGTAATGAGAAAGGATGTTGACATATTTTTGTTTTTATGTTTTATATTTGCAAGTATTCAAGGGCCTGTATGGACCTACCCTTGGAAGGTGGGGGCCCTTCTATCTATCTATCTAGAAGTAAAATAAAATAATTATTTTATTATTACAGAAGTAAATACAAATGGCAAAGTTATTAGATAGACAATTTTAACGTACC
>LDJE01043550.1:0-12571 GCA_001021135.1 Selaginella kraussiana
TACAATACAATACGACCTCACTGGAAATATAATAAAAGATTTGAAATTCATCTCAGACCAGACTCCATTCGATGAATATGACCAAATACCTAAAACACTTTCACTTTCAAATTCCTTGCTGGACCCAAAAAAGACTTGTAAGTTACTTCTACTATCACATTAGTTTCATTAGATAATTTATCTTCTTTAGACAAGTATTCAAGCATGTCCTAAGAACTGTGTTGTTTTCTCCTCGATGAATGATGCCTGCATAAGTTTGAGTAGAAAAATAAGAGAAGACGAGATTTGTATATACCTTTCCTAGCCTACATTTCTTCAAGCAGTCCAACAGGCTGTACTCGAGGCTGAGGCCTGCATCTCCTAATCTTCTCGTACAAAGCTCCAAAGCAATCTGGCTATCCTGAAATCGTTTCAAGAACTCGACTGAAAGCACATAATTCCCCAAGGGTGTTGCAGCACCAGCTACAGCTTCTACTTCGTGACCAGCCGAGAATTTCACAAGGTCGTATCCGCCCGCTTCATTGTTGACAAAGCCAATGACATCGTTATCGGGCTTCGGGGGCACGACTTGAATGCAGAGTTCGGATTGCTGCTCATGCGCAAAACCAAACCACAGAGGATCTGCTGCTCTAGTGTGTTCCCTGTCTGCGTCATATACCTGGAACGGGTTTAAGTTATCAGTCGTGGTTAGGTTATCGGTCACTTACTTGCAGATACAGCAGACCCTGCTCAAAAAGCTCGTTTACCACATTCTCAGAGCTGAGTAGCTTGAGGACCCCGCCATCACCAGTCGACGACCGAGCCATCTCCCAAGGAGAAAGCATCATTATACGATGTTCTTCGTCTGTTTCCGTGCGTTCAAAAGCAGGCAGAACTTCTTGTTCTAGTAGAATAATCTGCATGAAATGAATGAAGCTTAACCCTAAAAATTCTAACCCTAAACCTAACCCTAAACCTGTAAAATTCAGTACCTGTGTTTCGTCCAAGCCAAAATACTCGTTGTCTTTCAGCATGGTCAAGAGATTTCCAAGGGATTCGCTGGTGGTCACAATGAACCACGGAATCTGACATTTGACTTCAGCATCCGGGGGGAATTCCTGCGAAAACCCAATGTTTTTTTAGAAAGCTGGAATATGTATGACACTTACAAGATCAGCTACACCTTGCATATGTTGTAGATGTTTTGCTTGAACTTGAAGCCAGTCCAACTTTTCAGAATTTCTAGTAAAAGAGACCACTGCCACACTGTTTTCTGAGATCAAACGGACTCCTTCCTTCCGCCATCTTGCGGTATTTGTTTCAGGAGCATCAAGTTCCTTCCGGTCAGCTGTTTGTATTTGTGGCACTTCCGTGAAACCACTCAGCAAACATTCCGACTGCTAAGTAAATTAAATGTACCACACTCGGCTAGCGAAGTTAAAGCGTACCTTTTTGGAGCGATCGTTCGCCTGATGAAATGTATCCAAAAGAGACTTAAAGTCGATATTCAAAAGCTCAGCCAGAAGAGCATCCTTCTGCTCTTTCGAGCTCTCATCCCGGGTGTTTATTTGTTCAAGAAGATGTTCTTGCTTAGACTTGCGGAGGCTTTTTCTGAGCCCGCTCACTCTCTCTTGGAGCTTCCGTCTCGCTTTAAGTTCCTGTTTATCGAACTTCAGAACATGGCAATGCATAAAATCGATGAACTTGTACCTCTTTGCGAACTTCAGGCTTGGGCTTGCTCTTCGGTATGTTAAGTTCCAGCAGGCCCGAGGGCGGCTCTATGATCATCTTTCGTTGTTCTAGCAGTACTTCCGGCACAATTGCTTCTACGAAAGGTATCCAGATCAGACAATCGTCCACCGTTTTGCGAACTCGCAACATGTCCTGGGCTCCAAAGTTGAACATGTCCTCAACAATTCCAATAGTCTCACCGCTGCTCTGATACAATAAAACATAGCATAAACCTTCCGTAACTCAAGCTTGACCTCATTTTCTAATACCTTTACGACAACTTCCATGCCAATAAGGTCCGGAATGTAGAAATCGCCTTCCTCAAGTGTGGGTCTTTCGTCCCGTTTCACAAGCATCGTCGAACCAACGAGTTCAGCAGCCTGGAAAAATGCATTTAAACATGTATTGATTGATAAATCATTTTAATACCTGATCAGGCGTGGTTACGTTCTTAAACTTAATTAACCAGCACGGTAGTTTCCCAGGTCGATTACGTCCACTAACCAGCTCAACGCATTCGAGCCTCTGTTGTTGCTTCCCCTTTCGTGGAACTCTCAGCCACCGCAGTCCTGGCTAAACAAAACGATGAACTAACTTCCATAAACACCAAAGATAAACTGGCTTACATTTTCAAAACGAGCTTTCGGGAAATCTGTCGAGGACCTCACGAGCATCTCGCCTCGAACACCATGTTTGCTGACCAGCACTCCAACCTCAACAAAGTCATTTTCAGAAGGTGTTGAAGATGCATCAGCTGGAAAATGCAAGCCATGAGTGCAAGCCATGAGCCATGCAATCCAAACCTTACCCGCAACATTGGCTACCGTCCTCCGCCCAGAGGCAACGCCGAGAGACGCCAACAGCGAGACGGAACTCGCTATCATGTTGAAAATTGGCGAACCCCAAAACCTCGAGAAGATTACTGTCTAATTAGCGGAAAGCTTCAGCAGCTTAGCCTTGATTAAGATACAATCACGGCGAAGGGGCTATCCTCCAGCTGGGTGGTATCACCGGACATAATCTCAAGGTCGTAAATTCCAGGTTTCGACGTTACGAAGGTACCGACGTACACCCCGGCTGCTTGGTACGTAAGTTGGAACTGTTTGATGGACGGTCCGGTTAGAATCATGCTGAAGGTGACGCTAGCACCAGTAGCGTCCACACTCGTGGTTACATTGTTCGCAAACCTATCCCTCCCTTGAACTGTTACTTTCTGTGATACGTTCACCTTTGCCGTGGTCGGAACATCGGCTATGCATTTCTTGACGTAGAGGGCACCTGCGAAACCACGAAGATGTTCCTTTGTGTTTGGAAAATCAATGAGAAAGGTTACCTGGTAACACCGTTACCCAGTAGCTGCCTGTTATGAGGGAACCGTAGAGTGAAACCAAGACGTTGTAGGAAGCAGCCTCGGTGATGTTTAGAACCGCCATCCGGGACCCGTTTATGTTGTCCGTCCCGATTCCTGTGCGGTTTCGCAACGAGGAAACCAAGTTCATAGTGAAGTTGAACGCTGTTGGATCGCTACTCGTGGAAGCTATCTTAAACTTAACGAGTTGCGTACCCGCTACCACCGGGCCTTTTGGGGAGATTTGGAGGTAGAAATCCCTCGCTGTCTGAGTAGCTACATATACAACAAACAAAAACCATGGAGTAAGTATATATGTATAAACACTGCAAAATACGAATCAACTTACTTGTTCCCACTGTGACGTTGTAAGGACTCCCAGCTATTGGACTGCCTTGATAAAGAACACTCACGTTGTATGATCCCACTACGGACGGCATATATGAACTACTGTAGCTTCCACCACCGAGGGGCTTGAAGCTTAAATAAGTGGAAGTTCCAGGACCCTTGGCAAGAATTTGAAAAAGTGCAAGGTCGATTGTTGGAGAGTTCCCGTAAGAGTCGGTAACAGCTACGATAATCTCGTTCCACTTATAAATCGATGCCAAAGGCGAAAGACCTTCTCCGATTACTGTTGACAGGTTTGCATTCAAAGGCCCTGAAAAATGGGTATGTTAGCAACTCACTTCAAGGTGGAATGATTATGCAAACCTGCAGTTATCAGAATCGAGAAAGGGCTTCCAGGGATGGATTTCCGGATTTCAGATATAGCAATGACATTCAACGAGTAGCTTCGAGCTTTACGGACTGAATATGTTACTTGAAGTTCAGCTCCAATGAATGTTGATGTTATGTTTACGTTGTCCTCAATAACCGGTTCAAAGCTTATTCCAAACGAAATAGCACCCCCAGGATTTTCGTTGCCATATGCATCAAAAACAGTCACATTGAAAATCAGGTCCGCTCCAGCAGTTCCTCCATGTAAACCAGCACCATAGCCTACACACCCTTCCGCAAAGGAAGGTCCTGCAGGCAAAAAAAAAAAGTTTATGTTAACTATTAACTCAACACATACCTGGGAATATAGTCTTGAAGAATGTAGCAATAGGAGAACCTGACCATGTTATATCGATCTCATACTCTCCAACGATGGTAGCCGTGTAGTTGGCAACGAATTGTCCTTGGGTAATATTGACTTCATACACCTCGGCCTCTATGGTTGTTGCAAGGGTTGTGGAGTCCACTAGAGTCAGATTTACGACAAGAAGTGTCGAATGTGCAACTACAGGCTGCCCGAACTCGTCACGGAGAGTGACGAAGATAAAACAGTCTTCGCCAGCAGTTGTGTTTTCCAGTCCGTTCCCAGTGAAATTACTTTCAAATAAACTCGGTGCTTCTGCAAGGCCAAAACATACTACCATGAGTTCTGAAAGATCGCACTTGAGTATTATTTCTCGCTGTATAACAAGTGTTAGTTAATGTTTTATAAATCCGGTTTTTACCAGACACGATCAAGAACGGGAACGGGCCTCCTATGATGTTGTAAGTTCCGTCTCCTACTTGCAAGACGAAATCGCCAAGCTCTTGCAAAGTGAAAGATACAAGCATTTTGTCACTGATAAACGTCGACGTCCCAAGTATTTCCAGAGTCAAGTCCGGAAGCTTAAGAATGTCGGTGCTATTGTCTGACGGATAAACTGAAACCTGAAACTGCTCAAGAAGTGCATTATCCTTCATTTCAATCACCCCGTTGTCGAACTTATCCCGAAGCAAGACGAAAAACCTTATTGGCCGTCCCAAGCTTATAACGTTTCCATATTGAAACTTTCCACGGCAGGAGCGAAGCACAACAGGGCCTGTTCACAATGAGGGAATATGAAGAAGGAAAACGTAACAACACAATATATACTCACCCGATATAATATCAACCTCAAACGGGCTTCCAATGATAGATTGTGTTGCATTTGTAGAGCCAACGAGCACAGTCATGAAATATTGTCCCGACATTGAAATGTTGTATGTTATCGTGAAGGTTCCATCCCAGTTCTTGGTGATGGTCTTTGTTTCATAAGCCGGTGGGGTGAAACTAACCGATATAGCAACCGGCCCGGATGGATTTGTGTTATTGTACACATCCACCGTAGTGACGTAGAAATAGTTATTCGAGCCAGCTTCTGCAACAGAGGTACTAGACGCTGTACCACTACACCAAGGCCCATAAATACTTGCTGTAAACCAGCTGAGAATCAAAACATCAATATCCCCGTTTGCAGAAAGAAACCACAATACCTGGTAAGACGTATTTTTTAACTGCAGGTCCAGTTCCAAGCACTACACCTTTCCACTTCACAATAATTTGATACTCTCCAACGTAGAATGGTAAGTACGAAATTTGGAACGCCCCACAAGCCTTGGGTATAACTGAAATGTTTACTCCCACATCTATTGGCTGTCCCGACTTCAAGAAGCTCACGGAGACGTCCGTAATATTTGTTGCTGCTGGATATCCCGAACTATCCCGAAGCTGGACTAGAAAGTTGGATATATTTCCAGCAGTGGAATTTCTCAATCCAGAACCCTCCAATACAGTTCTCAAGGGGTCCACTTGGTCTGAGCAATGCAGCAATTATTAATTACAATGGTTAACAAAACAGAGATTTTATATAAATACCTGATGTAACTGTGAATATGAATGGGGATCCACCAATGTCCTGGGATAAATCTCCAACTTGCAAAATATACTTCCCAACATTCGTCATTGCAAAAGTCATCAATAACGTGTAATCGTCGTACGGGGTCACCGTAAAGTTCGGGGTTGGGTAGGTTGTTAAGTTCGTTGCGAAGTATACGAGTGCCGTGAAATTATCTTGATCTAGGCCCGCGCTGGAAATCGCATTTGCGTATGCATCGCTAGGATATATCAGAAATTCCACCGTAGCATTTTGCAAAAAGTACGGAATGTCGTTGAGCCATTCTCCATAGGAATCCGGAATAGATAGTGACCCTGCAACCAAGAAAATATCAGAAAGAAACCTTGGAAAATGAAATCAACAATGTACCCAAAGATCGTTGGTTTAGGGTTTGCGTATCGCTGGTTTAGGGTTTGAGTACCTGGGTTCACGTTCAATAGGAAAGGAGACCCCGATATGTTTTTGGTCTTGCTTCCGATCCGCAAAAGAAAATCACCAGCGTCCACTGGGTAAAAGATGATTGATTGGTATCCAGAGAAGTTCTGAGGTGCTACGGTAACGTTCCAGGTCGAAAGTGCATCTGGGTAGTCTACAACCTCGACAATGAAGTTGTAAGAATCATTCCTCCCAGTTGCTGCACTTACGTTGTTTCCGAACTTGTCCATTAGAAGTATTTGAATGACCGCCTGTGTTCCGGCCTGAAATGTACTAACGTTACCCAGCCAAGATGCTGTACACTGTGTAACCGAAATTGGGCCTGAAAAAATGTTGCAACCGTCGTTTGACAACGTTTAATAACCATGTGAAAGGACTTACCAGCAGTGACACTGAATGGGAATGGCGATCCTGTAACATTGTCCAACAAAGGACCCCATACATTGAGCAAATAGTTGCCAACAGCGTTGGGATAAAATTTCACAAATGAAAGACCCTGATCGGTATTGCTAGCAAAAGTCGTGTTGTACCCCGGTAATGGTCCTATACCATAGGTATCTGAGACGCTGGCCATGAATTGGAAAGTCGGATCATAACCACCCGTCACAGTGTTGTTGAATTTATCCTTCATCAGGATTTGGAGCGAGGCCTCGCTTCCGGCTACTAACTTGCTTATTTGATACGGCCAGGAAGCAATACATGAAGAAGTCACCGGAGAACCTAGAGGTGCAACCAGCGGTTAGACTATACTCTCAAGAGGATTTTTTAACTCTCAAGAGGGTTACGTCTGGCTTACTTGCGTTGATAGAAAATGGAACTGGAGAATTCGCGATACTGTCTGTGCTGCTCCCTATGACAACTGCGAAAACCCCAGAGACCGTAGAAATGAAAGTGACCAAGTTGTAGTCCGTTCCATTCACGTTTTGTATCTGCAACGCGAAGTTTGGTAGGCTTCCAACCGGTATGTCCGTCGAGTAGCTGATAACGTTGCCGACGAAGTTGTAAAAATCATAGACGCTGTTGTTGTACTTGTCTTTCTTTAAGATTTCAAAGCCTCCAATTTGGCCAGCTATGATAGTACTTCCATTTGGCCACCAAGCCATACAATCCGGAATACTCAAGGAACCTACAAGATCAAATATACATGTACTTTGCATACTGCAAGCTAGAATATTCCATACCTGGAAGCACCTGGAAGGGAAATGGAGACATTGAAATATTAGCAGTAGCACTCCCCACACTGAGCAGAAACGAGCCTGCTATCAGAGGAACGAAGCCGATATAACGGTAGGCTGAACCAAGTTCAGCAGGTTGCAGTGTTAAAGTCATCGGAACTGACGACCCATCTAGTACGTTGATTACAGATGCCATAAAATTGTAAGCTTGTAAGCTGCCAGTGATTAGGCTAACGTTGTTGTTGTAAGCATCCATTTGCAACACCCTGAAGCTTGCCTTGGCACCGGCTTGAAAAACAGATGGGCCGACCCATGATCCCGTGCAGTTCTGCACAGAGATCTCTCCTGCACAAGAAATCATTCTTCAGTTTACGATGCATTAACCACATGTTAGTAAATAATTTTACTCAGAGTGCGTGGTTGTATACATGCTAGTTATCTTGTCATTTTTACTGATGAAACATACCAGCCATCACTGAAAACAGAAAAGGTGAATTCGGTATCTCTAGAGTGCCATTCCCAACATGAAGCAGGTACAAGCCGGCTTTTACAGGTTGGAAACTCGCAGATAGATAATCACTGTTGGTCTCTAAGATGGACATGGTAACGTTCAATCCAGCATTTGAGTTGTCATCCATGAAGTAGATAGTCACGGTAAGTAGAGGCACTGTGATGGGATTCAAATACTGATCAACCTGTAAGATGGACAAAGCTGCGGTACTTCCGGCATCGAACGTATTGATACCATTGGGCCAATACGCAGCGGAATCGTTTATTGACAAAGGGCCTGGATTTTCAGAACATAAAACATCACTAATGAGAAATCAATAGCGTACCAGGAAGCACGGTGAAATGGAAAGGGGACTTCTGGATAACTTGAGACTGGTTTCCGATTTGAAGGTAGAAGCTTCCTGACTTCTTTGGGTAAAATGTTACCGTCTGATTTCCTTGAATTATATCTTTGGTGACGGCAAAACCATCAAAATATATGGACGTGTTCACAGCGGGGCTTGCAATCACAGAAAACACGAAGCTGTAAGCTTCGGTGCTGCCTGTTTGGTTGCTCACGACGTTACCATAAGCGTCCATCTGCACAATGTAAAACTTGGCCACAGTACCAGCGATAAAAGTGCTTGTTTGGTTGAACCATGTAGCAGTGCAAGCAGGAACGTAAACAGGGCCTGAAGGAAAGAAAAAAAAAAGTTTGAGAAACGTCGAAATTTATCACAGATTTATATACCTGCAACCATATTGAAGAGGGGACTCACGAACCCAATAGAGGATACCCATGTCCCATACGAGAGTATTTTCACGGAAAGGGAATACAGAGTCGTAGCATCCGCGATAGCGTTTTGTGCAAGGCATGAGATGGGAAACAGACCACTGGAAGATGAGTTTCCGATGGTACAGGCCGTCTTTGGTGGAATGTTTCCGGTGAGAGGGTTGATAACCATCACCTGGAAGTAGAATGGTGATCCAGTGAAGGGTGTTGCGCAAGAACAGTTAACCCCGCTGCAGTTGGAGTCGATCCCGGTGATGTTGAAAACAAGTGGAATTCCTTCCACAATTTTGCGAGTTGGTCCAATGCTCACAACACTGCAGTTTCCTGGTCCGGGTATGTCTGTAAAAAACCAGAGTTGTTTGGCAAACAATCCGAATATCAACCTTGGAAACGCAATGCACTCCGTGTTAATTGCATAGAATCGTCTAGTAAAATGTAGTATACCCAAAGAAATTATGAAGAGCTAAAGATGAGAAGATAACTAGCATGTATACAACCACGCAAAAACTCAACTATTTACTAACATGCGGTAAAGCCACAATGCACACAACTCACATTTCTAAGGTGGTACCAGGGATCGGTTGGCATACACGGTGCTGGAAGTGGTGGTGGTGACGATGGCAGGCCACAGCAAGAGGTGACGTTCAGCGTTCCGGCATAGCAGTCTGGATCGCAGACGTAGCTTGCGCCAACAACAGCAGCACAGGTCGAGCTGCAGCAATCGAAGTCGCAAGCGGCACAGCTCATTGCGCAAGTGAAGTTTCCCGAGCACAACGACAGGCAATCGCGACCTGGCTGCGCAAACACGACGTAATGCGGTAGCAAGAGGGAGCTGGCCGCGACAGCAAACCACAGTCGCCATCGCCATCGCGACCATGCAAAGCCGACGCAATGCTGCATGGTTGCCCTAGTTCGCAGCGCGCGGGAACAAGGTTTTTGAAAATAACAATATTTAGGGTTCTTGATTCACAGGGGTTTTTCGTTCGCGCGAAACATGGCGAAGGCTCGCTTTCCGCGTCGCACGGGGACGGTCCAGCCTTATCGGAACCACTACCTGATCCCAGGGAGCGAAAGTCATCCCCACATTGTACTTGTGAGTATATTTACTTCATACTGTCGCAACGTATGCATCAGCCAGTGCACGTTTCAACTGTCATTCATTGTCCAACCTGCACCATGAGCTAAAAATTTCTCTTTTCCAATCATCTGCGGTTTTTCCCAATGGCAACACTTCTGCAAACATTGGTGCTCCTGTTGAGCTTTGTTGGCTGCAGTATTTCTCTGGACTACGGCGAAGCTTTGTCCAAAGCCATTATTTTCTTCGAAGCACAGCGCTCGGGACGGCTTCCATATAACCAGCGCGTAACATGGAGGGGTGATTCAGGATTATGGGACGGAAGCCTATCCAACGTAACTATTTAACTTACTGTAGTTCCGACTGTTAGTGCTCTCATCAGGTTGATCTAGTTGGAGGCTACTATGACGCTGGTGACAATGTTAAGTACACATACCCCATGGCATTTACCATCACAATGCTTTCATGGGGGGCGATTGAATACGGACCACATATGGCAGAAGCCGGAGAATATAACAACGTTTTGGATGCAATACGTTGGGGGACGGACTTCATCCTCAAGGCTAACACTGGACCCACAGAGCTATGGATCCAGGTACCAAAGTTGAACGTGCACATTTTGTCTGACGCCTCTATTATAGGTCGGTGATCCGAGGAGTGACCATTCGTGTTGGGAGCGACCCGAGGACATGGACACAAGCCGGCGGCTATACAAGATCGATGAAACCAACCCTGGGACTGAGTACGCTGCAGAAGCAGCTGCTGCTCTTGCAGCTTCTTCCCTAGCTTTCTACCAGGTGGATCCATCGTATTCGAACTTACTTTTAGAGAGAGCTATCTCGGTAATGACTGAGTTAATACGGGACTTCATATAAGTTAACATCTTCTTGTATAGCTTTTCGACTTTGCGGATCAGTATCGTGGTTCCTGCTGGGATACATGCCCCTTCTATTGTTCCAACAATGGATACAATGTAAGTCCTGAGTTATTGACATCCGAATTCACGGAGCTGCACGAGCAGGATGAACTTCTTTGGGGAGCCACGTGGCTTTACAGAGCAACAGGCTTCATGGTGTACCTTGACTATGTGATTGACAACATGGACAAGAGTGTGTCGGTGTCCGAGTTCAGCTGGGACAGCAAGCATGCCGGAGTCCAAGTTGCACTGTCCAATGCAAGTGTCTCCTTGCTAGTTTAATGTAATTGAGCTCAACCCGCTGATGCTTGCAGATATACTTTTCCGGACAGAATACTCTTGGACAATACAAACACCAGGCCGATGAATTCTTCTGCTCGGTGCTACCGTACAGCCGACATGCAAAAGTAACCACTACCCCAGGTGAGAGAAAATCCAGAGTGTTCATTTTGTATGACACTTACTTTGCATTTTGAAGGCGGAATGCTCTTCATCCGGAACGGAGCCAACACCCAATACGTCACTAGCACGTCGTTCCTCGCCGCTGTCTACTCCGATTATCTTAGAGGTTCAAACAGCTTCGCCGTCTGTGGAGAGTATGCATATACACCCAACGACTTGCTATCCTACGCAGTGAGCCAAGTGAGCTTGTAACATTTTGTTGAGTATTATTGTACATATGAACTTTCCAGGCAAACTATATTCTTGGAGAAAACCCATTAGGACTATCTTACATGGTCGGTTTTGGTGAATTGTACCCCCAAGAAGCACACCACAGAGGAGCCTCTATTGCTTCATTATACCAGGACGAGACACCAGTCTCTTGTATACTTGGGTTTTCAGAATGGTTTTACCGGCCCTTTCCAAATCCCAACGTGTTAGTTGGGGCTGTAGTTGGTGGACCAGATGAGTGGGATGCTTTCGTAGACTGGAGGCCAAATTCTTTTCAGCTTGAGCCAACTACTTACACAAATGCCCCATTTGTGGGGCTTCTGGCAAAGTTATTCAGCATTTACACCAATTATTGAATTGCATCAATTAGAGGACGAGAAATGTAGCTTGAGGCTAGCAATAAATGATTTTACTTATTTTTTTCGTCTAATTCCAGACAGTTAGTCAATATTTAGTGATTGATTAGGAATAATTTTCAGGTGTCAACTCCGCTTATTGAAAAGAGCCAACCTTTCACCAATGCTGCTGCAAACACACGAAGGATTAAACATCCTGTATTCCCAGTCATACGGTTTCCTATTGAGACTTCAGCCGTAGGGCATTAGTTCACCCATGATTTCCACAGCTGTTTGCAAGACACTTCGAGTTTACATGCCGAATAGCAGCAACCTGTAACGAATGTACTTCAATACAGACCATTTAAACTAGCACAAGTGGTCGAAACACAAACCACGGAATTATCCAAGGCAAAATGGACACACACTTAGGTAGGCCTCCGTGCATAGAAGGCACGAAGCAGTTCGTTGAGGAAGTTAAATCACTTTCTTCAGCCACCTTCACATTCAGCCAAAGAAACAACCCTCCTTAATTTGAACGCATTCTTCTTACGAGCGGCTGCATGCCTGACGAGTTAACAAAATAGCATGTCTATGGTATAGCCGAAGGATGCACCGTAGTAGTGATGGAGTACTCGGTGCCCTTGGCGCTAAAAGTTTTCCATACATCAAACAGAAAAATAGAATCTACGAACCAGGATTCATGTCCGCCTCACAGGATAAAGTGCGAAGGATCTCAGAAAAACGTGTTCTCATCCACGGAATGAGAAAAATATAAGCCACAAATCTCAAAGGTTCCATTCACTTCTGAAGCAGTTGTTTCTGTTCTCAACTTATGTTCTTCAGTCTCAAAGTTGTGTGTTGTCTGTCTTTGTTGGAAATATGTAATCTACTATTAACAGAAACATTCCAGTCTCAAATTAGTAATTAATT
>LDJE01043641.1:0-11064 GCA_001021135.1 Selaginella kraussiana
TGAATGGGGATAAAGATTGACCAACCAAACTAACCTTCAAGTGCGGCTATTGAATGTATTCTGATTCTGCAGTATAAATAAAAAAGAAAGGATGCTAAAGTTGACGACTTTGTCGGATACTAAAGTTGACTGTCAATCAAACGGTCAAGCAAAGATGACGACTATTTTGGGGAGGACGCATTTGATTGATTGATGGACGTGAAAGAATCAGGAATTACCGTACAAGTGAGCTGCCAACCTTGGCTTGGCAAATGCCATAAGCGGGTCGGCTCTCACCATCGTCCCATGGGCTCGATCCATGGAAAACGGACCCGGAGGAAGGCTCCAGTCGAAGGCATGCACCAAATGAGCGAGCCCCAGCAGCACCATGATGAGGCCAAGCGAGGCAGCAGGGCACATTCTTCGTCCGGCACCGAAGGGTATGAGCCTACATTCCGGCTCGATGAACTCCACCGCTTCTCCTTCCTTGAAAAACCTCTCCAATGGCTTGAACTCGTCAGGATCCTCCCACACACTGGGGTTTCTGTTTAACGAGAAGACGTTGATGAGGATCCTTGTGCTCTTAGGGATGCGATACCCACATACGACAGCGTCCTCCATTGCCAAGTGTGGTATGAGGATGGCTCCGACTGGATGTAGCCTGAACGATTCCTTGAGTACCGCCTTGAGCTTGTTCATGTGCTGCACGTCCGATTCCTCCACCAGCCGATCCAATCCCACCACGCCATCGATCTCCTCTCTCACTTGCCTGAAGAGTTCCGGATCCTTGAGTAGCTCCGACATGGCCCACTCGCTTGACACACCCGGTGTGTCCGTACCGGCAGCCATCATATCCTGCGACAGTCACACAATGCAACCACCATGTAGTAGCTTACTTACCACCATGACGGCCTTGACAACATCCTCCTCGAGTTCGCTGTTGAGCGAGAGGAGCACCTCGGCGAAGTTGGCCGGCTTCTGGTCGTTGCTAATGCGGAAATTGTCGCGAATTTCTACAATGAGCTGCGAAGCAAGTTCGTTAATGTGTCCCATTATCTGCTTCATGCGCCGTTCCTGCCCCTGTATGTCGAGAAAGCGTAGAAACGGAAGGTAGTCGGAGATGTTGAAGCCGTTCATCATGAGAATGCCTTCGGCAATCATGCTCTTCAGCTTGATCGCCGCCTCCGGGCCTGCCTGGCCTGGACCGAAGTAGCGCTTGCCGAGCAGCATTCGGGTCATCATATTGCTCGTCAGCCAGTTGAAGGTATCCCTCAAATCTACAAGCTTGCCTTGTTGCGCCAGCGACCATGTCTGGTGAACTATGTGCCGCATTTCCTGGCTTCTCAGCTGCTGGAAGCTTTCCAGCCTCTTGGGAGCAAACAGCTCCAGCGTGCAGATCTTCCTCATGTTTCTCCAGTGGGGGCCATAAGGAGCAAAGCCGATGTCCTTACCTCCAAAAGTGAGAAGCTCCGCAAGTATCACATTACCGGGACGCGAAGCGAAAACGTGGTCTTGAATCTTGAGGAACTCCTTGACGACATGGGGATCATCCGTGACAACGTGTGGGATAGAGCCCAAGCGGACGAAGACGAGGGGACCATACTTGCGGGTAAGCCTCATCAATCCAAAGTGCGGAACGAGGCCCACATGAAGCAGATTGCCGAGCACGGGCCATGGGCGAGGACCAGGTGGTAGTCTCAACTTGTGCTGCTGCTGCTGCTGCTTCAACCATCTGACAATGAGAAGCAGCAAAACCAGCACCGCTGCAGCCAGGCATTGCTTGAAAGCGACGGGTTCCATCAAGTGTGGACTCGATCAATTCTGAGACGCCGCCGGCCGCCCTTCTATTTGTTAGACGCAAGGGCCGCGAGAGAGTTACAAGCGGTCAAAGCTGGATGGACCACGGTTTACTCGTGTGTTGGACATGTGGGTGACACCCATGCGCTGCTTAATACCCATTCGCAAGCATAGAAACCGCTGCGAAGAAGCAGCAAAGAGACGGGTTGGCTTAAATGGGTTTGGTGACCAAAATGTTAATTAATTGTCAACGAGATCACCACCTCCAGGTTGACCTTTTCCATTCCCAAACTCGATCAGCGACAACCCTCTGTCCTTTCACTTGATCGACACTAGACTATGGCGGGCGCGTCTTCATTCATTTTCCGCTGGCCCGCCACAGTTGACGGAACGCTCAAATGTTTCTTCTGAGCAGAAGAACCGTTTCCTCTCCATCATCATGTGTTGTGTTATTCTTGCGATTTATGTACACGACAGCGTTTTCGTTTGGCGGTTTTAATACTGCCACTGCTTGCTCATCCTGGAACTGTACTGTGCAGCCAGGCACGACCTCCTCACGACGTTGCTGTTCAAGTGTTGAAACACACCCTGCACACTGTTGTTGCTGCTGTTGTTTTGTGACCTCCTTCGATGAAGGTAGTTGGGTTCCTCGTGTTCTCCTGTTTGCTCTGGACGCTCCTCTGAGTTGTGCATTTGCTCCAACAGTTGCTCGTCGCAATCAAAACCGCGAGCGTACTCGTGAATAATGGACAGCATTTGGTTACGAGCCTCAGTCAGTGCATATTCGACCGTGCTGCATATCTTCCACAGTGAAGCCATGGAAGTAGCCCGTCTTGGATCATGGAATACGTTGCCATATTGATCCACCACAACCTACACCAACAAAACGCCATGTGATAACCCCATTGATAGATCGTAAAGCCTCTTCACCTGGTTCTGGACGGTCTTGGCAGCTTTTGCAAGTATAGGTTGCATATTTTGGAGTTCATTTTGAAGTTGGAGCTGCACAACCAATTAACACTTAGTACATACAGCTGAAAACATTCATTTTTACCTGGAGTCTGCGAAGAGCTTGTGCTGAAAACGTTGACTGCCCAGGTTGAATTGGTGTGGCCGTTTCTGTACTCTCAAGGGCTTCGTTAGTCCCAGCATTCTCTTGGCCAACGGCACCATTAAGTGCCAGAGGAGGAACAGGAGGAACAGGAGGAGCAGGAGGAAGAGCTGAAACTGGAGGAGCTGAAGGAGTTGGAGCACGAGTAGCGGGAACAGGAGCAGCCGGAGCCTGAGTGGAAGTTGGAACGGAAGAGGGAGCAGCAGGAGCAAGAGCAGCAGCCGGAGGAGCAGCAGTCGGAACAGAAGCAGCCGGAGTCGGAGCACGAGCGGCAACAGGAGGTATATTCTCATTTTCGAACTCTTCGGCTTTGTTCACCTTGGGAGTACCTTCGGACACGTCGAGGAGTTGAACTTCGGGTAGGCACCTCGGAGGACAATCATACACATGGTCGCATCTGTTGGTTGATCTCCCGTAACCCTCACCAAGCACTCTGGGTGTCCTTGCTGCTCTTGCCCCGCAGCACCTGTCGTTGTGAGCACCCGGGTAGCACGAGTGATAAAACGATTCATAGATTGACGGACGCTCCGCTCTTTTCCTGATCCGGTCCCGGTATCTCTTAGACACCACAATTTGCCATAAGCTGAAGAAGTGGAAACGTATTTCTCTGTCCCTGACCCTCTCCAGCCACATGGGGAATGCGGCCATGAGACAGTCTATCGGTACCAGCCGACGGAGTGACTTCCTCTGTGCCTCAGAGAAGGTCGTGTATGCTTGCCAGAGAGATACGGCTAGCGATACAAAGCTGTGCCTAGGTAGGACGGAAACAAGCTCCTTTTCCATGGCGCTCCTCAGCTTTAGAGTGCCATGATGCTTTTCAATTGAGGGTTCTACTCCCTCGAGAAACTGTTCGTCTCTGGCCGAGTCTTTGGCCAACTGTGCATTATAAAGTGCCGTCAAGCTCTTGAGGTCGTTTGAAGCTGTTTCCGACTTGGTGGCAGCCAGCGCCCACCTCCATTTCCAGACAGCAAAGCTCTCCAGATGTTTCCTCCGTGTATCCAATGCTCCGGGAATCCACCCTCTGGAAACGGGACCTGGTCCTGTTTGGCCGACGAATTCCGGCACCAGTCGTGCAGTGTAATGCCGTCTAGACCTAGACCGTGCCGTCTCTATTTTTCCATTAAGGTCCCGCTCGATGTGGCTGATTGCTTGATGAACCTCCGATAATGCCCCTAAGTCACCTGCTCCATACTCCAAGTTCTTAATCTCCGCCACCAGCTCCCGCAGCTGGTGGGTAACTACAGATATGTCTTGCGGTTGCGAGTCGTTGATCCATACCAGGTCCTGGTGAGGTTCAGAGAGTTTAATATATGGCGAAGTGATATGCTTACTTGTTTACTTTCCAGCGGCGTCTGTTGCTGTTCGGTTCGCGGTTGCTGAATGCTCCGACTCTGAGGCTGATTAGAAGTCTCGGGTCCCACTGGACAAGGTTGTGGTAATGCTTCTCGTTTCTTCTCAGCCTACGCAGGAAGCTTGAGCGAGGAATTCAGTACGCATTTTTTTCCTTTGCAGTCGAAGGCATCTCACTTACTGGCAGTGGCACTTGCAGTTGTTGAAGTTGCACTCTCACAACCTCCTCTTGCTTGGGTTCCGGTTGGGGTTGCCGTGAAAGTAACGGGGCCGAGTTCGATAATGCACTCGCCAACTCCTTTTCCCGCTGAGCTCGCTCTTGCTCCAGCATGGCCAAACTGGCCTCATTTTTCCGACACTTTTCGGAAGCCCGTTCAAGCTCGTGGCTGAATGTCTTCTGCAGAAGGCATCATGTCTCTTGCAAAGGTTATGGACCAGCGCAACCTTACAAGGCTAACAACATAAACACACCTTCATGTGGAACTGCCGCCAGCGGTGGAATGCAGAAGCAGCCTCCACCCTCTCATCATCCGCCATGTTGTTCTCAGGGTTGTGGTTTAAGGAGAACCGTCTTTGGGTGTCATGTAAATGCTGCCCCTTTACCTTGAACGAAGCATTTCCCATCTTGCTCCGAACTAATGCAGCCATGCGCCTGTCAGGAACAGGCTACAGTGCAAGCTAAGTATTCCCTTACCATGCTTCCTGCACGGGAACTCAGCCGGCATTCGGTTCGTCGTCGAGCTTGGATCTACTCCGGGCCGCCTCGCAAGTCATGTTGGATTCAGCTGGCTTGGCCGTTAGGTTTCTGTAGCAGTTAAATAAATTACATCAATTGTACCTCTGGAAATCCCGCGTACGCCATGCTACAGTAAGACCAGCCGATTTACGGAACGGGGAATTTGGGATTCGAGGAATTCTGCACATCACTTTCGATTCAATTGAAACACCAAATCCTATACGGGTCAACGAGCAGCAGAATGCAGCTAGCTGTAACAAGCAAGCGAGCGAGCGAGCAACAGAGAGTTCGTGTCTCAGCCTCATTCATTGGAACGGAACTCACTGAATGCACTACTGAGTGAACCACACTCAATTTTTTCACATGAATTTATTAGTCTGTAGGCACGGCCCCAAAGACCTCCACTCCACTCCACACCTCGGCATGCACGGTAGCCTGCACTTGCACTCAGCTGTGTAGTGTACTGGCTCCTATAGTAGCACAGCTAGTCTACGGGGAATTATTTATACGTCAAATAATTTTTCGGCTTAAATTTTCTTACACAAAGCACACAAGCAAGGTTTGCTTCAAGGAATGGGAGCCCATAACTCCACGTTGGTTCAAAGGTTCGCTTTCGCTTTCGGGGCAATGTCAAGAGCACACAAAACATGCGAGGTTAGATCTCTAGGCCCACAAATCTCGCTGGTTCGACTCGCATCGTTGCATCTCCTCAGGATGCCCAAGATTCGGCCTTTAAGACCGAGCTATGGTGCATATATTGTATTGACTACGACATGGCACGCAGAAACAACATGAAAATACGAGAGCCCAAACCAGACCCTTCCCTGCATTCTTTTGTTTTCTGGCTCATTTTGTGTCTGTGAAAATATATACGTATCTCTTGGCCTTACAAGCCACAAAGCCGCAGAGGTCTGTGCGTGAAGATGACAGCCGAACTCTCACGCTTGTTAACAAGTCATGTCTCTTGCTCAAGCTGTTGTTTTAGATGATGCTCTCGATGGGTCTGAAATGTGTCCGTCTGTGTTCTTCAGTAGAACTTTTTGACCCAGCCGGGATTTGATATCGCTCTGGGTTGCAGCCCAAGTGTTTTCCTTCCAATTCTTTATAGTGAAGCATCGCATATTTCTAGGCCATTTCTCTGGCGCGGAGCTGTTCCTATTGCAGCGAAGCAGCAGCTGACTGCTCTGGATTTGAGAATTTTTATACTTGAAAAGCAGAGTTCATTAGATAGATATATCATATAAGCAACTGCTGTTGTTTGCCTCTATATGAGTGTGTACATATTGTGTGAAGCACTCTAGGATCCTGTAGGGAGTGCAAGCTACGATCTAGATACAGTAGTAGTTTCATCAAATAGATGGCACTTCACGAGGTTCTCTTCTCATCTGGAGATTCTCAAAAGTCTTACGACGGCCAAATCATCTCCTCCGACCACTACGAAACACCGTCGTCCCAGTTTTTGGACGAAGACGGCGAGCTATACTCAAGTTCGAGCAGTAGAGCAGCTTGCAACAAGAGTCTCGATGGCATTGCTGCTGTTGTGGGACAAAAGGTTCTCTTTGGTGGCGGAACGAGTGCGCCTTTGAAGCAGCAGTCTGCAAGTACATATGCAGTGAATTCCCCAACATCTCTTCCTGCACATTCTTCAAGAAGTCGCTGCAGCATAACTGAATTCCTTGCATCGCCACCACCACCCCCATCCTCCTTACCATTTGCAACTCTTGCAGCAGGCACTAACAACAGTGGTAGCTTCGGCAACAACAACAGCAACAGGGTTTTTCGAGGAGTTCGCAAGCGTCCCTGGGGAAGATGGTCAGCAGAGATCAGAGATCGCATTGGAAGGTGCCGACACTGGTTGGGCACTTTCGATACCCCAGAAGACGCTGCTCGTGCATACGATGCAGCTGCCAGAAAGCTTCGCGGTGCTAAGGCAAGGACCAACTTCGCTATACCGTGCTCATCGACGTCACCAATCATTCCGAGGCCCGTCCCTAGAGGACCGACTCCTTCTGGACTTCCTCTATCATCTGCGTCTTCACAGCAGAACATCCTTCTCCACAATATGTTGATGCAACAGCAGCAGGAACAACATACTTCTTCTTCATCGTCCACGAGAGCGCTAGAGTTGGACCTCAAGCTCAAACTTTGGAACCTCAGCGGTCAGTCGTCAGAAGCGTCGTCCTCGTCAGGATCAGCAGCTCGGTCCACAAACTTCCTTTGGAACCGTGGAAGTTCATCATCACAACGGAGGCCTTAAGTCCGTGTAGTGTGTATTGTCTCCGCGCCCGCAACTTGGTGTGCTTCATTCATGCCAGTTCAACTTGGCGTTTCGTTTTCGTCCTTTAGTTGTCTTCTGGTTATCCGTGTCTGTAACTTCACAAGTGGTGGAATGATTGATTGATAGATAGCAGCAGGAAGCAGCAGTACCCTCACAAAAATAATCTCTTCTCGAGCAGCGGAGCCATGTCCATATGACGGGTTGGTCATCGTCATTTTTGACAAACCACTAAAAGTTCTTGCAAACATAGCCACCGCAACGTGGGAGTGTTAGTGTCCATGCACAGTCTAAGCAGTAGTAGCAGGAGCCGCAGTAGGAGATGGACAGCCTATGTCCAATCCATGTCTTGTCTCTCAATCAAAGTTTACACGGCAGAATGTTGCAAGTGACCCCTACTATCTCTTAAGGTCGCGATCAACGAACAAAGTACAAAAGTTCTGGGCTCGGGGACACTTTGACCCTGGCACCAGTTCTACCGTTTCTTGAGGACGTCCCTTTTGATGCCCCACCTCCCGTTGCCGCCTGGTGCAGGGCACGTTGGGTTCATCATCATCATCATCTCAGGAGTTGGTGTTCCCATGCAACAACTGCCAAGAGAGTCCTGCAGCTGCTTCTGCAAATCTTTGTTCTTCTTTGTCAGGTCTGCATGACGGGTCTTCAGCTCACGTAGCTTCCTCTCGAAAGCCTCTACATTTTCTTTGTGCATCTCCAAGTCGTCCAACAGAGCCGGGTTTGTAACATTTACGACATCCTCCTGTTATTAATCAGTTAAACAAACGATATATAATTTGTGTGCGTGCGTGTACCTGCATCTTGCTCATCTTGTTCTTGAGGGCTTTGCATGCTGCCTTGACCCTGTGAAGCTCTTTCCTCTTGGCTAGGAGTTCCGTGTCAACCACATCCAGCGCTTTTGCATCAGCCTGAACCGGTTATAAGTGTCGACAAAGAAACTTCAATGCGAAATTAGTACTAACGTACCTCCGTCTCTTTGTGAACGTATTGTAACTTTTCCCGCACATGAGTGAGCACATGAACAACATGCGTGCTCTTCTTCTTCAGGTGGAAGAGCTCGTCGTTCTTCTTGGACAACTGTAACAAATTCCGTACGCTAAAATGTAGTGACTGAGGGTACGGACAGTACCTTTTCATTGAGAGACTCGTTCTCGATCTTGAGCTGCTCAAAATCCACTAGATGAAGCCCACCAGGGAGTTGCTCTTTCTTCCATAAAGCCTGCTCAAGCTTTTTCAGCTGGGTACGCAGTTGCTTTCCCTGTATCCTGAGAGCTTCGATCTCAGAATCCAATTCGTTTTCCTCCGCTTGCAGCTGCAAAGCATGACCATTTGTTATATAACTAATACAAGATTATTTGGGAGGCCTACCTTTGTAAGCAGCTTGGGCTTGAGTGGCTTTCCTGTTATGCTGTGCTCAGCTTCTCTTGCCATCTGCACTGAAGTCACACCTGATGGCCATGTCAAAAGAAGAAACGGAAAATGCACAAGCCATTTTTAAGGCAAGGTCAAGCACCTGCCACTTGAAGTTCAAAAATTCGGATCGCATGGCCTTGGCTTCTTCTTGTTTAACCCGGACGTCCTCTTGCATTTGCTCGATCTTGTCATCGTAGTCCAAAACCAGCATATCAATCTCGTCTTTGAGATTCTTCCACTGGTTCAGTCGCTGTAGTACGTATAAAAACGATTAGTTCCTTGACCCATCTCGATGGCTGCAATGTGGATATACCGTTTGGTAAAGCGTTTCAGCTCCTTCTAGAAAAAGCTTGGTACCAATGGTGGACCGTCTCTTTTGTAGAGCCAACAAGCGCTTCTCCAAAACTTTATTTTCCGATTGGAGGTCCCCGATCTCCTCCATCGTTTCCTACAAAGAAACAACACAAAGGTGGTTCAGCTCAAGTCAATCACAATCAAACCAAATGCCAAATACCTCAATGTGAAACATGACTTGCTTTTGGGCTTCCTGGAAAGACAAACAATGTCAAAAATACACTCATTCACACAAACGTGTTGAACAATAACACAAATGCAGAAAGGAGGGGCGGTAGCTACCGGATTCCTCCCACTGTCGCTTGAGCCATGAGATTGTGTCTGAGTAGAAGACGAGGACGCTGTCTGCCAAAGTGGAGAGCAAGAAATCCAGTTCAGCAGTTCCACATGTATCACAACAGTGACTAGAACGAAGAAAAATCCGACTTTTCTATCACCTTTTGACGTTGCTGTTCGTCCTCCGCCATGTTGTTGCGACGAAGAGGTCCGGAAAATGCGAGTGGTTAGGGTACTGTTAATTTTTGTATTAACTATCCATTTACAGACGAATGAATGAGTTACATATTTCAACTAACTCTTTCCCTCCTGGCTAAACCACGCTGATTGCATCTCCTCTCGATCGGAATGCAGAGTGCCTTGTCGCAGGCTCGTCGAGTTTGAGGGGCGAGAGTGAGATGCCAAGATGAAGGTACGGCGGAAGGCCACTGTTGTCGATCCTCGTTGCTCTTGGTTTCACAATGTTGGAAGATGGTCTTGGTGGTGGTGGTGGTGGTGCCAACCCGGCGGTAAGGCCCAGCCAAGGTTCCGCTTTTAGAGCTGGCTTGGAGTCCATCTCCTCGTCTTCCTCACGAACAGCTTCCAACACTGGAAACGCGGGATGAGCAAGCGATGTTGCGAGTGGGGGTGGTGGGAAAATGGGCTGGTCAAGCTTGAATCTCGGTGGACTCTGAGCAACTTGTGTAGAAAAATCGATCCCCATGACGTCCTGTACAAGAAAAGGATTAGAAACTTCTCTTGTGATGTTGAGGCTCTAACTACCATTTGCGGAGAGATGTCAAACAAGCTCGATCTTCGCTTTCTTTTGCTCAAGTTGCTCTGCCTTATGAAATACTTTTGGGCGTGACTGGCTACTTGAGTTGGTGTTCTAGTCGTAACGAAGTTCTTGGAGATTCCCCTCCAATCACCTTTGCCAAGCTTCTGAAGGCCCACGAGAAAACTCCTGTGTTCCTCCTCCGTCCATGGGACACCTGGAAAGAAGAGTCCACCCAACTTTAGAACTCCAACTTGGGGATCTAACTTAAAAACGCTATCTACTTGTCTAGCTATTAGATTCAAATCTCAAACTCCTGGGCTGCATGGACGTACCCTTCTTGCGTTCCCTTCTTGACAAATGGAGGAGCCCGTCGGACACATAACCCATGGCTTCGGCAGCTGACTGTTCTGCTGAGTATTGTGTGTCTAGATTTCCCATGCTAGCACTCTTCCTCATTCCTTCCGTCAGCCTTACTCCAAACAGCTTCACGCCCCTGTCCGGACAAGTCCTGGAATTGTGGCCATTGTGACCGCAATGTGAGCACTTGCGAGTCATGGTTTGAGCTTGAACACAATTCACTTCCTCTCAAGGTAAAAAGCGGGCTGAGCGTGGCCTACAAATGTCGGCGCTGCTGCTTGCTTGATCCAGAAGAGATAGAAGAAGAGAGGAAGAGTGTCAAAGTGACGAGCACGGCACGCACCACCAATTCCCCCTGAAAGAGCGAACGAGGAATGGATCAAATAAATTAACTGGTCTATCGCCTTCGGAAGGACGAGTGAACGATCCAAGATGCTTCGACCACGAGAGCGCACCACAAAGGCGGATTTCTGCACAGTGGCAACAACAAGGAGACTGAGCGACGAGGAGGGAATATTCGAACTGGGACCCCCGCACCTCGGACGGCTTGGCCGAGTGCCACGAGGCGGCTTTCTGCGGTCTCATTTTGGATGTTGGGGCAACACTACTTTATCCTGATTAATTGACTTTGTTTCTACATAATG
>LDJE01043662.1:0-12978 GCA_001021135.1 Selaginella kraussiana
ATTCGACTCGCTTGTGATTTGCATTTTCTTAAAATGCCAGTAACAGCTATGGTTTGAGTGCTGTGAATTTGATTAGTAAGAAAAGCATAGGCATTCTCTTGTAAAATAATGTGATTTGCATTCTCTTAAAATGCTCCTGTTGAAGGTTGAAGATCCATATGGGAATAAAAATGAACCCGGATATGAAGGCATCGGCTCATTGAGAGTTGCTGAATTTTTTATTTTCTGATTCAAAAACCCTAAACCCTAAACATTCTATATGGTTACTCAAGCGAAGGTACCATACAGAAGAGCGTAGGGAGAGGAACTGTCGGGATCGATTTCGTAACTGGACTCAGCAGCAAGAGCAGCTCGTGACTTATCTCCTTGGTTACGACAAGCACTGAGCAGGGTCATCCAAGATGATACGTCCGGTTGGAACGGCATGGTGTTCAGCAGCTCCTCAGCTTCAGAAACCCTTCCTGCCCTAGCTAACAGGTCGATGATACAGGCAAACTGATCCAGACTACGAGCAACCCCGAAGTCGGATGTCCAAGATAACAGCAACTCCCGACCTCGGCCCAGAAGTCCGGCATGACTGCAAGCATACAACAGGGTGATCAAGGTCACATCGTCTGGTTGCAGCCCATCTAACACCATATCGTAAGATAGTTGCATAGCTTCGTCGAAGTTTTGGACCAGGGACCCGAGCATGGAGTTCCAAGCAATCACATCTTTTTGTGGTATTCTGTAGAAGATGTTCTTGGCTAAGATGGGTCGAGAACATTTGGCATACATATTGACAAGTGCAGTTGCAACGATGAGTTCCGTCTCGCACCCGGCATCAACCACGAAGGAATGAAGTAGTTTTCCTAGTGAAAGTGAAGCGAGTTGTGCACAGGCGTCCAACATGCTTGCGTAAGTAGTTTCATCCGGATATCTGCCTTCTATATCCATTAAACGAAATAGCTCCACTGCTTTGTTTTCCTGGGCGTTTTGAGCATAAGCAGAGATCATGGCATTCCAAGTTGTGACGTCCCGTTCTTGCATTTTGTCGAAAACCTCCCGGGCTTTTTCAACATGCCCGTTTTGTGCAAACGCGACTAGCATGCAGTTCCATGAACGAACACCCCGCTCAGGCATTTTCTCGAATGCAGCTGATGCTTCCTTCACCTTGCCCAGCTGCGTATACATCGAGACCATAATGTTCCATGCAACAATCTCTCGGCTGGGCATCTTGTCAAAGACGGATTTTGCTTCTGGCGCTCGTCCGTTCTGAGCAAACGATGTGATGAGCGTTGTCCAAGACACAAGGTCATTTTGTGGCATTTTCCAAAACGTTTCTTCAGCCCCGTCTGGATACCCCGTTTGCGCATACGCATAAGATAGGGAGTTCCATGCCACTACATTCCTCGAGGGCATGCCGTCAAAGAGCTGCTTTGCATCGTTAACATGCCCGAACTGGGCGTATGCGGAGAGCATGGTACCCCAAGTGAAGATGTCCGGCTGTGGTGTCTCCAAAAACACCTCTTTTGCTCGGCTGAAAAACCCATTCTCAATGAACCCTTGAATCATGATATTTCTAGACATGGTGCTGTGCTCAGGAGACATTCTGAGGGTCTTCAATGCATCATCAACTTGTCCATTTTGAGAATAGGCCGTGATCAATGCGTTCCACGCAACAAGGTCTCTTTGAGGGGACTCATCAAACATTTTCCTCGCATCCAAGATATACCCATTTTGTGCATAGGCAATGATCATCGAGTTTCGTGAAGCTCCGGAGTGTTGAGGCATCTTCTCGAAGGCAGATATGGCTTGCTGTAGGTATCCCCGTGGCTGAAAGCATGTCAAGTATATGTTCCAGGTGTATATATCCCGCTGTGGGGTAGAATCAAATGCCTGTTTGCCTTCTAAGACGTTAAAGCAGGACCGGGTCAATACATGTACGTTCAAAGACACGAGGTCATGTTGTGGCATCACCGAGAAGAGTTTCTTTGCTTGCACCAAATCCCCAGTCTGGGCAAATGCGGAAATCATGTTGTTCCACGTAGCCACGTCCCTTGCAGGCATTTCCCGGAACAGTTTCATGGCTCCAGTCATTTCTTCAAGCTTCGTGTATCCAGCGAGAAGGGCATTACAACTTACCACTGCCCACTCGCTCATTTTCTGAAAAACTTCCACTGCTTGCCGCAGTTGCCCGTTATGGGCATATGCAGAAAGTAATGAAGTCCAAGAGACTACATCACGTAAGGGCATGCACTCGAAGAACCGTCTGAGTCTGTCAAGGCGGGAGTTCAGGCGGTAGGCTTGTAGCAGCATGTTCCACGAAATCACATTGGGATGTTGAATGCTCTCGAAGCATTGGATTGCGTCTTGGAGGCTGCCGCATTTGGCATACATCTGCACAACCAGGTTGTTCACGAATTGATCGTGTTCCAACCCGCTGCCGAGAAGCTGTGCATGGACCTTCTTCGCCTGCTCCAATGACCTCGCATTGCCGGTGTTCTCCAGAAGAATTCTCCATTGTGAATGCTTCCATGAACGCATAATCAGGCAAGACCTCCCGAGCTCAAATACTTGAATTTTTGAGTTCCCGCGTGAATTTTAAACATTGTGCATATACTATAGGTATAGTGCTATACTACGCTACTAGATAGTTGCACCGTCACTATACTTGAATAGTATAGTATCTAGAAAAACCTCCACGTTTTGAGGGTTACTTCTTAACGTTCTGAGGGTTACTTCCAATGGCGCTGCAAGTTCAGGGTACTTTGGCACCCTTTGCTGCATTGAACTGTTGTTCTGAAAGCGTCAAACGTAGCTTATTTGCTAGAAGGCATCTCTTGCTTGGTGCAGTAGTTCTATCCTCAAGTAGCAGGTGCTTGGCAGAACCGGATAAGTTTGCAATAGCTCAACAAGTAGGGAATTTGATTCGAAAAGCTCAATCCGAATGGAGCAAGGGTCTTGACCCTTCAAACTATGATCGTGGGAACAATCTGGCGAACGCAGGCCGTATCTTTGACATGGTTGTAGCCATGGAACCTCAAAGAAACGAGTGGCTTGAGGCTCGTGGACAGGTCGTATTCTCATTTTTTTTGTTCAACTCTGATTTACCAACTTTCAGCTTCGTGTGGATTCTAAGCAATTCACTAGCGCTATTTCTGATTTTGACGAAGTCATTCACAGGTATGTGCATACATTTAGGTCAGCAGCATAGTTTTAACAGACAAACATTACAGGGACCCATTGAATTATAAAGCTTACTCAGGAAGAGCTTTAGCATACGAGGGATTATCCGAATGGAAAAATGCAGTTGCAGATTATACTAGAGCATTGGAGATAGGACGTAGTGCAACTGGGTACGACGATCCTTACATATTGAACTCAAGGGGAAATGCACTCGCTTCTCTAGGACTCTATAGAGAAGCACTGCAAGATTACTCGGGGAGCTTTGAAGTACAACGCAATGTTCATGGTGTTCAATCTAACTCTTTAGTGTAAAACAGGCCTTTCTAGATGCAAGGCAAGTGGATGGGGCTATCTATGCAGGCTCAAACGCTGCTCTCATGCGTGTTCAGGTATGAAGTTGAAATGTTTCAGTTTGTCACTTGTGTTGGGTGTTTTATGGTCAGGTTGGGGATGATGTTAATGGGCTAAAGGAACTTCTGTCAATGGCAAGAAGAGCACCCGGTAGTATCGACATGCGAGCTGCTCTTGCAGCACTATACTGGTCTATGGTTCGTTTGTTACTTGTTTCATTATCTTCTGGACAAATTTGTAACAGGGACAAATCACACATGCTGAAGACGAGTGGCAATTTGCTTGCGAGGAAATCAACTCGGGTCAGCTCTTTGATGGATGCAAACAGTACAAGGATAAGACCTGGCTGGAAAGCATCAGAAGGTGGCCGCCTGTCATGGTTCAGCATATGGATGATTTCCTCCGCCAAAAGTATAACTAACATTTAATTATTATTATTAATTAGATATCATATACTGAAATTTAACAGTACGAACCGTGTTTGTTATGGCTCTGGTGAGTTGACAATTGGTTCAATATTACTACCAAACAGCTTTATACTATCAAAATAACCGGAAAATAACACACAACTTCAACTCTGCTTGGCTACCCATTCTATGGGTATCTTGTTAAAACCACCAACAGGACCGGCCACACTCACCCATTTAACTGGAGTCCAGAACTTCAACGTTGACACCAAAACTGTCCAATGCCTCCAGTTGGTCTCCTCCTCCATTACACCCCAGTGATTGTTCATGTCCATTTTGTACAGAATTCCAAGCTTCATCTGCTGTGAGCTTGGTTTCACTTCGCGAATGACTGCATGAAGCAAGTCAGTTGCCATCTCGCTGGACTGAACTGTGACAACATCTCCTCGCAAAGGCCACGGAGGAATGGACCTCAACGGAGTGATTGGTTGTTCCCCATCGGCTGAGGAGGTGGTGGTGAAGTCAGTACCTGCGTATGAACATAATATCAACACTACTACTCAAACAATAATGTATAATACTACTACTCATAATACATGTACTCATAACGAACCCACAACCACTCAATCACCACATTGAAAACAACCACAAAAACCATGCTTACTTCAGATGATGGTAACCCACCTATCTAAATGAACATAATATCAACAATAATACAAAGTGCAGAAGACAACGTACTCGAGCTTGCAGTACTTCCAGCACCTCTTGTTTTCTTCAAGTTTGAAGCGTACACTTGCAGTTCTTGTTTTACCCTTTCAGCTGCAGAGAACTGATGGGACAGCTTGAACTTCCCTTGGCGAGGGATGTCAACAACGCCCTCCAGCATTTGAACAACTTTGCTCATGGCAGGACGCTGGTACGGGTCCTGGTTGATGCAACAAAGTGCGGTCTTGAGAGCTCTGGTCGCCTGATCTCTGTAGAAGTACTCGACTTCCTCGTTGACATTAGAATCAATGAGCTCCAGCGACCTGCCTTCTGCGACCAGACGGGAAGCCCATGGCGGAAGGTACCACTCCTCAGAACTCTTACTCGTAGAGATTTGAAACGACTCTCGACCGCAGACGAGCTCTAAGAGTACGATACCAAAGCTGTAGACGTCGATCTTGGTGGTAACTGTTGCATCAGGCTGCAACCACTCAGGTGCAAGGTATCCAGGAGTTCCTCGCATGTTTGTTACCACGGTAGCTCTGTCCTGATCGACCAGCTTCGAGAGGCCGAAGTCCGTAACCTGAGCATGTGGTGATTCACGTCAACTTCAAAACAAGAACGTCGTACCTTCGGAATGAAATTCTCATCCAGCAAAATGTTCTCTGGTTTGATGTCCAAGTGTATGATCTGATGAGTGCATTCTTCGTGAAGATAGCGAAGTCCCCGTGCCATCCCCATGGCAATTTGGAACCTCTGTGGCCAGTCGAGGACCTGTTCCTTGCCTGAAAATCAGAAATTAATGAAAATTCAAGTTCCTGTTCATTGAGAGCCCACCTTGTTGAGCAAAGAGCCACTTATCCAAGGAACCATTGGCCATGAACTCGTAGATGAGAATCCTTCGAGAGACGCAGTATCCTCTGAAAGGAACGACGTTCTTGTGATGAATTCCAGCCATGGAAGTGACTTCTGCCTTGAATTCTTTCTCTCCTTGTGTAGAACAGCTGCGGAGCACCTTGACAGCAACCTTAGTTCCATCTTGCAGCTTGCCCTCGTAAACTTGGCCAAAACCTCCATTTCCTAGCTTTGTTGAGAAGTTCTTGGTCATTCGTTTCACTCGCCTGTAAGAGAACTTCTCTGGAACGCTCAACTTGGGCAATAGCTGCTGCTCAGGCTGCCGCTTGCGCCTGATGATCCACACCATCTTGCTGCTGCTCGATCGAGGGATCCTCCTAACGTGTACACAATTACATTTAAATGTATATACGATCTTCGCCAGTAAGATACCCGGAAAAATCAGCGAACAAGACGATGAGAGAAATCAATATCCCTCTGGCTACTATAGGTCGATCGATCATCGACGTCGCATTCTCGGATTTTGCCTGTAGATGAAATTGGCATATATACCCATTCAATTTCCAAAAGCTTTGCCTTGTCCTTGATGCTTCGCTTTCGCCGGGAACGATCACGTGGCTACATTGCCTATGCCAACCACATTTTCCAGTATACGAATCTCTGTAGTGCTCTAGCCCGTTAGTCCTATTATGAACAAGAGTATTCATATGAGTTTTTCTCCAACATATTCCACATTTTAAATATTAAAAATTCTGTTAGATAGATAGATTACATTGAACGCCTTCCAGAGCCGGGACTGGGAATCATGATGGTATTAGCATAAAATTATTTATGTATACAGATAATTTTTAAATTTTATTGGTTTTACATGTTTTATTAAAGACCAGTGTGTACGAGACAACAAATGCCGTGGGTCCATACATACATAATTTAAGCAACTTCGCTGCGCTGGTGTATTGAGCACATTATAAATCAAAACATTTTAATATTTAATTTTTACAACTTTTTTGAAAAGCTAAAGCTTCCGACTCTCGCAAGCTGCATTTAAAAACAACATTGTAATCTTATTTGTTTAAAAAATAAATAAAATGAAAACCTAAAGCTTTCAATTGATGAAATTGAAGAGCCCTAATGCTCAAAATATAATTTTAGGGCAAAGATATTGACGGAAGAACACGACGCCATGCTGGTAAACACCAATAGGACCTAGAAAGTAGCAGCAATGTACACGAGAGTCCCATCTAGTGGGGCTCGAGGAGGAGGTTTGGTGAGCGTGGTGAAGTTGGATCAGATACCATGCTGGACGGACGTAGACCAGCGTAATGCTACCGTTCTGGGCAATGGATTCGACCAGGACGCTGCCATTCGCGACTTCGATCCGCTCTCTGCATCCATAGACCACGAAGTCAAGTTTCCCATTGATCATTCGATCAACTCCAAACTGTTCATCTGGAGGGGCCTTCCCTGGAACTTGGAAGTCGACGCCGTAGTTAACTCCACAAATGAGGTGCGTATTTCATCATCAATCATTGGTTGTTTTGATGATTTTCTCATGTTTTCAGAACTTAGATGAGGCACACAGTAGCACCGGATTGCACTTTGCAGCTGGTCCAGGACTCGCTGAAGAATGCGCAACACTGGTATGTATTCGCCTCATTGTGAGGTATTTTCTCATGAATTTTTGAACGTAGGGTGGTTGTCGAACTGGGATGGCAAAGATCACAAACGGCTACGACCTACCAGCCAGGTAATCATGGTTTAAATACGGATAAATGGTAAACTAAACGTCATTTGCAGACGAGTAATACATACTGTTGGTCCTCGATATGCAGTTAAGTACCACACCGCGGCAGAGAATGCACTCAGCCATTGCTACCGGGCCTGCCTCGAGCTCTTGATCGAGCACGACCTCGAAAGGTAAATCCGATTTTTCCAGGTTTTTACGTATTTTGTTTTCTGATATTTTTTTCCCGTGGTTTTTCAACAGTATCGCTATGGGATGCATTTACAACGAAGCCAAGGGCTATCCTCGGGAGCCTGCTTCACACATTGCCATCCGTAAGTGAAATATTTCTGTCTATTTTTCCCAACAAAACTCCCGTTTTTTTCAGGCACTGTCCGGCGCTTTCTGGAAAAACATGGGAATAAAATGACGGCCTTTGTATTCTGTATAACTACGCAGGCCGACGCCGAAATATACAGAAGGTGAGATTCCATTTCTTCATATATTTGATTACATTTAGCCCATTTACAGGCTGCTCCCACTGTATTTCCCCAGAGACAAATACGAGGAGGACCTCGCGTCGGTCAAGCTCCCAGCTGATATCGGGGACGAGAACGGCGAGACGGTCATCACGGAACGGAAAATCCGCATCTCGGCCTTGCCCGGGAACGTTCCGGACTGGGTACCGGCTGCACTTGAGAACGGACTGGACACCTACGATCTCAAAAGGTGAGAAACCCTAAACCCCCTTTGTGTCATTTCTAGTCCGAACACCGACAGTCCGAATATCAGTCCGAACTCACAGTCCGACATACTGACTACGGTTTTGTCCTCGGTGTGTAGAAAGGAGTCCTTGGAGACATTGGTCGATCCGGCATTCATGTCCATGACGAAGGACCCTGATCAACGAAGGCAAGAGCAATGGGAGCGCGTTGCACAGGCTCAGGGCGGCTGGACTTGGATGAGATGGATGGGACTCACGGCTCTCGGAAGTACGCCGCTTTCCCTGACGGAGGAGAACACACTTCACGCACGGTACCTTGCCCGGGCCAACGCCATCAACCTGACGGAAGTCGCGGAAATGAAAATTATGTGAGTCGTTTTTTCGGCCTTTTTTTCTCATGAAAAATGTGGTTTTTTTTCCCTTGCAGATATCGTGGAGGCGTAGATGTTGATGGACGCCCGGTTATTGTCATTGTCGGTGCTCATTTTCTCCTCAGGTGCCTTGATCTGGAGCGGTTCGTGCTCTACGTTGTTAAGGTATGGTTAACCTCTGTGATTAATATGCTGTGAACACGCCATTATCAGGAGTTCGAGTCCGTAATACACAAGCCGTATACCGTCGTGTACATTCATTCGGCCGCCTCGTTGGATGTGTAAGTTTCTCGGACACCGATATCGGACACGGTCTCTGATATCGGCTTGTTTTTCATCGCAGTGTTCCGGACCTCGGTTGGATAAAGCGGGTTCAGCAGATACTCGGGCGGAGACACAAGCGTAACCTCAATGTGGGTACTTGCGCTCACAATTGTTCTCTGCTCACATTCCTCTCATTCAGGCTATCTATGTACTGCATCCTACTCTAGGACTGAAAACGGCAATTCTAGCGTTGCAAATATTGGTCGACCAGGAGGTACGAGCGAACCATGAATGGTAGAACGCTGGCGTTCTTAATGGTGGTTGA
Source organism: Selaginella kraussiana (assembly GCA_001021135.1). NCBI lineage: Eukaryota > Viridiplantae > Streptophyta > Lycopodiopsida > Selaginellales > Selaginellaceae > Selaginella > Selaginella kraussiana. Next base: position 8,894 of record LDJE01043662.1, read on the forward strand.
TGTCTGCAGGTCTGGAAGAAGGTGGTGTACGTCGAGAGGTTACTGGATTTGTTCAGGTTCGTCCCGAGAGATCAGCTCACGATTCCGGACTTCGTTTTCCAGTAAGTGTAGTAGTCCGAGTCAATGAACGGGCTCTTAAAAACTGTGGTTTTTCGCAGGCACGACCTCGAGGTGAACGGTGAGAAGGGCCTCGGGGCCGACATTGCTCGGCCCAGAGCCATTGCGGGACGTCGCTCGCAAGGAAGGCTTCTACCATCAAGTTCGAACGATTCGTGAAACGTCCTTAGGGGTTCGAGGGTTTGAGGGTTCGAAGGTCCGTCGTTGAAGGTTTTGGAAGGTTCCGTGGTGTACATTGTTCCATATTTTTTAGCATAAAGTTTGAAGCACTATGTAGGCCCTCCCCCCTAACCCCTATATATGTATTTGCGTTGTTATTTTCCGCATGCTTTGTAAATTTTTGGGATTTCGCGAGAAAATTTACGTACGTATTGATATACGTATGTCAATCACGCGTGCCATGGTAGATACGTCAAGTGGGGTTGTGGTCGTATGTGGATATGGAAAGAATGGGTGGCCATGATGGGATAGCGTGGTATGGGCCTGAGCGTCCCCATTGGTCGCTCGAGGACGCCACGTGGACGCCGTGGGGTGACGTGGTATACGGATCACGCTACTACAGTAGGAAATGCGCCAGACCGGCCAATCATCGAGGGATGATGCGGAGGATATACGTAAAGCGGGTGGCACGCTTGGCATTATGACATGCGCATGTACAAGATGGGGTCAAAGTATTTTTACATAGCCGTTGAATGGGGGAGCGTTGAACCTGGAAATTAGGGCTCCCTGAATCGCAAGTGAATCCGCACAAGTGTCGCGAAGGGGGCTTTGACTCAACAATGTGCATATCCACACATATCCTGACGTCATTTCTCACATTTTGGTTTTCCGGGAATTAGGGCTCCAAGGGCATTTGAAAATTGAAAAGAAATTCCAAATCTTTGCCTGCTGGATTAGGGTTCCAGTTTTCGGATTTTTGAAATCGCCCTCCACTCTTTGTTCGTTCGTCGCCGTCGGCGCGCCGCGCTTCAATCCACTTGAATCGGCGTGCGCGCGGAGCTGAATCAATCCGAGAAGAGGAGGGGCGCCCAAGAGGAGCGCGAAGAATCGATTCGAAGGTGGAGCCTCGGTGCCCTGCATTTCGTTGAATCAATCGGTGGGGAGGAGGAAGAATCGCAATCGAATGGGCTAGGGTTTGGCGAAATGCGCGGAGGCGGCCGGCATTGGGCGAGTTCGCTCGGAATCGGAAGATGAGTCGAGGCGCTGGATGAAAATGCTGCGCGAATGTGGCCGCATTTCTTCATGAGAAGAAGCATCGGAAGGCTCAGAATCAGTAGCAGGTTCTTCAATCTTCCGGAATTCCTCCCTCTCTCTCTTCGTCGTGCAAATCCCCGAAGCCCAACATTCCGCCTCTTCCACTTCGCAGTTCTTCGGGCTCGTCCTCGGGCCCATCCTCGGACACCTCCTCGGACTCATCCTCAAAGCTGGAAGGCTACGAGAAGCAGCGCTGGCGAGCCGAGGGCGAAGTCCTGAGGTCCTTCTACATGGAAGGCCGCGGGGAGCCTGGACAACAGCCGCCGGGGAGCTTGCAAGCAGCAGCGGCCGCCGCCGCTGCAATGGGCGGCGGCGGCGGTGGTGGAGGGCCTTCCTTCTCGGCCATTCTTCAGAGAAGCGGCAATCTGATGCACCCACATCCGTCGCAGGCGCAGCACCATCACCAGATGCAGCAGCAGCACCACCAGGCGGCAGCGGCGGCGCTGCATGCTCCGGCCGCCATGCGACCATCGACCATGGGCGGGAGCCCTAACTATGATGGCTCAACCATGTCCATGGTGCCCCACCAGAACCAGTCGCAGTCGCAGTCCCAGCAGCAGCAGTCGCAGATGCAACTCATGGTAGCTACCACGACGGCTGGTGCCGCGCCCGGCGGCGGCGGTTCGACTCTGCGTCCTGGTGAGCCCGTGAAGAGAAAGCGCGGGCGCCCTCGGAAGTACGGCGACGGCGGCGCCGCTGCCGCCTCACCCGGGGGCGCCATGTCGCTGGCGTTGACGCCGCTGTCGTCGCCCAGCGCGGCGTCGGCCATGTCGCAGGCGGCGGGGACGCCCACGACTGAGAAACGAAGGGGGCGCCCGCCCGGCTCCGGAAAGAAGCAGCAGCTTGCAGCCCTCGGTACGTTACTCTTTTCCCTTAGATTGCATGCATTTTTCTAGAATTTTCGTTTTTTTTAAGTATTTTATCCCGAGTATTTCATCTGCATTTTTTACTGCATTTTACTTCCATGGATTCAGTATTCAGGCGTTGTCTTCAGGCATTTCTCCTGGGTGATAATGAGTTTTGCATTATTTGCATGTATTTTATTTTTATACAGGAAGTATATGTATGTATTGTTAATTATGCCTGGCTGCCTGCATTGGAGGAGGAGAGGCCTTGATTTTATTCCCTTCTTACTTCCGGGGGGTGTTTACCCTTTGGGCACCAAATGTATGCTCACCAGGGGCATGGCTGGCAGGCTCTGCGGGACAAGGCTTTACCCCCCATGTCATCACCATCGCAGCAGGCGAGGTGAGCCCTAATATTTTATTTTTTATAATACCATTTCCCCGTGCACGTCCATCCCTCTTGTGTAGGATGTTGCAACCAAAATCATGTCATTTTCGCAGACAGGACCCCGTGCCGTCTGCGTCCTGTCCGCCAACGGTGCCATCTCCAACGTTACCCTCCGTCAACCCGCCACGTCGGGTGGTACCGTCACCTACGAGGTAACCAACCATGGTGATAGTAATCATAGTGTAACCATGGAGTTTGCAGGGCCGGTTTGAGATACTGTCACTGTCGGGGTCATTCCTCCTAACTGAAAGTGGCGGGACGCGGAGCCGAACGGGTGGTCTGAGCGTCTCATTGGCCGGACCCGATGGTCGAGTCGTCGGTGGTGGGGTCGCCGGCTTGCTTATGGCCGCCAGTCCCGTTCAGGTACGTACATCCCATGTTTGTACACTTCCTTTTCTGAAACGAGGTGCCCAGGTGGTGGTGGGAAGCTTCATTGCAGACACGCGAAAAGCTGTAATTCCAAGGGACAACTTGCTCCTCCAAGGTGGAGGTGCCTCCGGCTCGGCCTCCGTACAAAGGCCCCTCAAGAGCGAACCCGGCGGCCCGAGGAGCCCCGATGAGAGTCATAGTCCGCAGAATATGGATCAAAGCGGCGGGCCCAGTGGTAGTGCTACCAGTGGTGGCGGTGGTGGTGGTGGTGGCGGCGGCGGTGGTGGTGGATTGATGCACCCGAGCATGGCCTCGCTGCAGTCTATGGGATGGCCGGGAAACCAGTCGGAGCCACGACGGGAAACTGACATCAATATATTGCCGGATGGATGATCTGCTGCTGTGCTGCCGCTTCTTTCCTCCTCCTTAGTAGGTACTTGCGGTTCAGTCTTTCATGGTTTCATCAAGCAGGCACAACACAGAAACTCAACAAAAAAAAATGGCTCCAGGGTGACACAAGAAAATGGCGGCGGCGGTGGTGGTGGTGGTGGTGGTGGCGGTGGTGGTGATATGTTCTAGGCAGCAGCAGCAGGTACAACAAGAGGGTGCAGAAGGTGAAACAGCGATTGACAAGGAGTTGAAATATGCAGCAGGAGGCAGCAGTAGCGGCCAGGAATCAGCAGCATTCAAGGGGACGCTCCCTCCGGTCCCTCCTCCCCTTCTGCCGCATTGCCCCATTGGACATCCAAGGCCCAGGAATTTGCTTTTTTGCAGGACCAGGACACATTCTAGACTCTTTTTTCTCCTCTTTTCTGCCCCCACTATCTGCTTCTTACTTACATCCCCGTTGATTTTATTGTATAACTTAATTTTTCTTGACTGATGATGATTTTGTAACATGTAACTTCAAGGATTTCTGTTTATTTAAAGTGTAAATGAGTTGTATAAGAAGTTTATTTAAAGTGTAAATGATATTGAAGCACAAATGTAGTTTGTTAATCCAAAGCTAATTCTGCAGATCAAACTGCATTAGTTAGTAGACGCAGTCAAAC
>LDJE01043785.1:0-11595 GCA_001021135.1 Selaginella kraussiana
ATGCTTAGTGCTTCTATGAAAAAACGCCGTTTTGTTAAAAAGGTTTATTCCAGAAGTTGTTGCTGCTGTCGGTTCTTTCACAAGCTTGCTATCATCATTTTTATAGTTTAAACTTAATCGTTCTCTTGTGAGTACAAGAGAACGTAAACTATAAAAATAGGAAATGGTTACTATTTAATTGAGTCCAGTACACAGAAAGGCAAAAGTCATATCATAATATAAAAAGCATATATATATCTTCATATGTCGATACGTTGTGCGTTGCTACAAAAGTGAAGCGCATTGCGTCCTCGACCAAGATGTTGAAAATGAGGCAGATTGTTTACGACACATGCGAGGATGGAGCATTGAGGGAAGGCAAGGTAAGTCTACATGGATTACCCTTTTTTAAACAGCCATTTGGACAGTGCTCAATATGCGCGGATGAATTTACTACAGAAAACCCGAGGTCTCTATACGCAATTTGCGGGCATGCTTGTGTATGCTTGCCTTGCGTTGGCGTATTATGGGAAAGGAAAAACATACGAATTTGCCCAGTGTGCTTGAGCCCGCAAAAGGCAAAGCCCGAAAGAATGCCTCGTAAAATAATCTGCTGAACTAAGTATAATACATGCCATTTTAAATGAAACACATTTAGGGCTCATAGCTTTCTTAAGGTTTTGGAAGAACCCTAGAAATCTTTGGCCGATGGGGCTACTTCGTTGGTGCACGATTTCCCTGCTCGTGCTGCTCTTCGGTTCGATCTACGCATTGGCGGGTGGGATCACCGTTGGCGTTTCCGATCTGACCCTCGCGGTTGTTGACAGCGACACTGGCGCCTCCGATTTCCAGAAAGAGTAAGCGAAACTTTGCGTTTGGCTTGTTGGAGTAGTTGAATTGTTGCAATTTTCAGTCTCCGCTCGGCTGATTGGGAATCCGCATCTGTGGTGGCAAATCACTTGCAGAAACTCAAGCTGTCATTCAAGCTAACCACTCCAGAGGGCGATCTTTTCCACGCTCATCAGGTAAGTGCGCAATTGTTGCTCGAAATCTTTGGCTTATGCATGCAAAACAGGCTTTCCTCCGGCTGAAAATCGGAACCTCTGAACGCCTCTATATATTCAAGACAACCAGGAATGGCTATGAACTTGAGTTGGTAAGCTTCTATTCGTGTTATTTTAAGTTTAACGTAGCATTATGGTTTAAACATGATAGTTAATAACGTTTTCCGCTGTCCAGAACTTCCTTGGTCTTCTTGAGGAGCTGAGCTATGTTTCGGGTAAATACACTCTGGAACTCGTTGTTGGTGATGCGAAAATGGTAATTAATACGATTGTTTGAAGCTTTAGTCCACTGTTTTTCTTCGTTTTTCTAGGCCAATTCCTTCTTGTGGAAGCTGGGAACCGTGGATCTCGACTTGCCTGAAGCTCCAGAGGCTGTAGCGAAAGCAGCAGCCGAGAAGAAGGATGCTCCGTCCGTGTTCGGCCCGAAGCCCGAGATCACTCACATCTTTCGGGCACCGGAAAAGCGTCCGTCTCCGATCGTGTCGTATGCCTTCCTCGCCATGACCTTGCTTCCATTCTTGAGCTTTTTGGCTGTGGTGAGTGAGCATTTTGTGATTTTCTTTTGATCAAATGGGTTTTTGCAGCTCAAGTTCGGCCTGAAGTTGAACTTGGGGAACTTGCCATGCTCAGGAATGCCGCTGCTTTCCGCTGCGACGTATCACCTGGGGCTAGCGTCCATTCTTGGCCTCTACACGCTCTTCTGGATCAAGGTGAGCGTTTAGGGAATTGTTGTTGGTGTTGGTGCTGATGGTTGGTTTTTGCAGCTCAACATCTTCACAACGCTGCAGTATTTGGGAGGGCTGGGGCTCATTACCATTGTGGGAGGCTACGGCATTTTGTCGCACCTTGCGGATGGACCTTCCAAGATGAAGGTTGCCTGAGGCTGCAAACAGTTTGAGATTAATCTAAATATGTTTTCACTAGTCCCTACATTTTCTTATTTTTAATGAGAGTTTTAATGGCCGAAGTTAAAATCAGTTTATTTAAACGAATAAAGATATACTATCACTCTGTACTCTGTGCAGTTGAAAATGCGTTAGTCTCGCAGTCCAGTATGAATATAGTAATTTAAATATAGTAATTTAATTCTGTTGTGTGAGTTAAAAATGTTCGCAGTCCCAGTATGAATATAGTAATTTAATTCTGCTGTGTGAGTTGAAAATGTGTTAGTCTTGCTGTCTCAGTATGAATAGTAATTTAATTCTGCAGCTTGTTATGTGTGAGTGTTTAACACACAATTGATTATTTTGGTTTGGATTCTAGTGTGATAAGAATATATTTTGTTAAGAAATGGATTGAAAACGTAATTGTGATCTCTTAAAGAACGGTAAGAAGGATATCTGGCAATACAATGGCCTTCTTCTTGTTCCGGGGATCCCCAATTCCATGCATGTAAGCCTTGCAGTTGAATATAAGATGACCATTGTTCTTGACGGTAAGACCACAATATCCATTTCCTCGAATGCTCCACACTGACCTCTGCAGGTAGTCCTTTATCTCAATCAGATTTCCAAAGCAACTATACTCCGGCTTACTGAAATCAATTGGTCCAGCCGGATGCACGGTGCATAGAGATCCCGCTCCTACAGTCTGGCTAGACCAGAGCACAGTTCCACTTTTCTGATGCTTCAACACAAGGTTGCAATCTGTCTGCATGATTAGTCGATATGCTCCGTTCCTGGAAGCGATCCAGTCGCCAGTGAACATTATCATCTTTTGCCTACAAGCCGGGCCACCAATAGTGTCATAGCCAAGCACCTTGCCGCCAGGATTGTCGATGGTTTTGCTGCTCAAAGTTTTGACGCAGGGGAAGATTATAGCTCCGGAGTTCTCTACCTTGAGGTAGCAATCCCCGGTGCTGTCGTCGTTATAGCTCCAGATGGTGTTGTGTCTGTAGTCTTTGATCTCAAGAGCATTGCCATATTTTGGAGAGTCTCCACCGATGAGGTTCAAAACACAGAGGGTTCCAGCGCTTTGTGTGTTGCTGGCCCAGACCACGCCGTTCTTGGGACCGTAGAAGACGAGGTTGCAGTCGCTTTGCATCACCAGGCGGTACTGTCCGTTTGATGAGCGCAGCTCGTCGGTTGTGTACAGCGTCTTTTTGAATTGGGAGGAGCCTCCCCTATTGAATCCGCAGAAACAACTTGGATGCTTACCAGAATCACTAGCATCAACATTGCCAAGAGCACACGATCAATCATAGTTCTTCTATACATTGCGAGAGACTACTGCTGATCTAGGTCTATGATCTTAATATTTGAGCAGCTTGATGGGTGGCAAGTCACTGTCACTGTCACTGTCACTGTCTTGCATTTGTAATTTTTGTTTTATTTTTCTGTTCCAAGACAAACGTAATTATGAATGTTGTTTGTTCTATATAGTACGAAAATACCGTGGCGATGATCTAGAAGATCTACGAGGTATGACACATTTCAGCTAATCCTTGCGCTATATGAAATCACATGCCATCATATGTAGATTTGAACACAGATTGAGCAGCAACAGTCGCGAGGACTTCCGACTATACTTCTGGGCCGCTTCCAGGACTGGTCACGTGGAACCGGTGGTGCATAAACACTTGGATCAGTACAGTCGATATTATCAGAAGCTGCCCTCAGCTTAACCATGTGCTAGAAAGATACCCAATGATTCCTTGGAAGTTGGAGCTCACCATTAGCATACATACTTGGGCGAGAGCAGCATGCTGCCCATGCAGTTGAGGTTCTCTCCAAGATCACGCGGATCCACACAGAAATGTTGACGAACCTCTCATGCGGCCGCCGACTTGATAGAAACATATACTTAACTCCCGTGTGCAGCTAAGAAGATAGAACATCGATAAGCTATGATGTGTTAGGATAGGAAATACTTAGTGTAAAAGCGATAAACTACGAGTGCGAACAGGTGATGTAGGACAAAATCCATCAACATCACAGCGAGATAACCCCACGAAACCGCCATAACCAAGGAACATCTGTCTTATGGCTTTTTGGTGGTAATTCAGGACGTTAAATTCTTCTTACTTGCAAATAGCAAGAGTAATTTAACAGCAGAATCTCTGCGCCTCAAGATACGATAAGAGGATCAATGGATTCAACTGTCGCGGGTTCAAATAGAGTTGCTACATGCAGGCATATCTCTATCCCATCTGAAAAACCAGAACCTGGGTTCTGGAGTTCAGATGAACTACTGTTCATTGGCCCATAGGCTCGCAAAGAACTGCTTACGTGTATCGTATCGCCATGCGTACGGGAAAAATACGCTTCAACCTTCTTTCATTCAAAGTACGTACAATGCAAGAAACATGCTGCCAACAAAAGTAAACGAAAGAATAAAGAAACAAGGCGGATCTGCGCTTGTTTATATACAAATGTATTTGTTATATCAAGTAATGTCATGCCAAGCATCTCAATAATTGAATGGTTTGATCCGTATTACAAATTATTGGTTACAACGATTGACCTCAATGATGCATTTCGAGGCATCCATTGAGAACTCTATGACCACTAGTGAGGAAGTCATTGTCAGACAAATACTTGACGACTTGTTGTGCCATGCTTTCGGGCGAAACAAGAGAACCGTCATGTCCAAACGCGTCCAGTGTGATCTCAGGCTTTTCAGGCATCTCGTAAGGATCGTCAATCCCCGTGAACCCCTTGATCTTGCCCTCTCTAGCAAGCTTATACAACCCTTTACAATCCCGCTTCTCACAAACCTCAAGAGAAACATTCATGAAGACCTCAATGAACTCCCCAGGCTTAACCAAGTTGCGAACCATGTCCCTGTCCCTCTTGTAGGGCGAGATGAAGCTCACGAGTGTGATGAGTCCTGCATCCGCAAAGAGCTTAGCTACTTCACCCACCCTTCGGATGTTTTCTTGTCGATCCGCTGCTGAAAATCCCAGATCCCGGCATAAACCATGCCTCACGTTGTCCCCGTCAAGAACGTAGGTCACCTTGTTGAGAGCTGTGAGGCAGTGATCTAACGTGCAAGCTACCGTGCTCTTGCCAGAACCACTCAGGCCTGTCATCCAAACTATGCATCCCTTCTGGTTGAGCATTGCTTGTCTCTGGGATCTACCAACAGTGCCTTCTTGCCACTTGATGTTGCTGCTGCAGATTCGTGCTGCTGCTGTCGAAGAATCCATCTCGAGCAAAAAATGCCAACTTGAACTCGGGAAAACTCCCTACTTGCACTCCGAAAAATGGTGACTTGAGCTCTCAAAAGTTGAATTCATGAACACATGGCCTGGAAAATTGGCGATCAGAGAATGTTCCACTGTAGGGAGACATTTTGGATCGAATCGAATAAGCGTACCTTGACGAGGAGCGCCCTTTGCGACCAACACCCTAGACTAGTAGTACCTAGATGCCAGCAAAAACCATTTACACTTGACACACAAAAAGTGGAAGAATATTCAGGGTACGGATAAGGTTAAATGCGAAGAATATACAAAGACACGAGAATATTCACGTAGTTAAGCTAAACGCAGTTTAAGAACGTTTTGCTTTAACAAAACAAGGGTCGAACCATGGGAAAAACGCACCCAATGGTAACCAGGTAAATACAAAGATCCATGCAGAGAGCACTGATGCATTTGTAGACTACCAATGGTTTTCCAAACGTCTGCTTGAACGTTTCCATGGCTGTACTCTTGAGATCTACCACGCTGGAGTTGGATGGTACCATCTTCGTCTCCTTGTTGGATTGTAGAAATACGAACAACATGACCATGGTGACGCTGGTCATCAACACGATCATCATCGGCTGCATGAAGCTCGGTGCAACCATCTTGCACTCCATCAAAGTTGCGAAGAGTAGTCCCAGAACCACTGATAGCATTGCCCTAAGCCCTCTTGAAGCATCTACCGAAGATCTCAACCTTTCGAACGTAAAGAGTTGCCACCCGCCGGTTCTTTCACTATCCCCTGCTACCACGTTTCGGGCCCGTGCTACCACGTTCCGGACCTCAGGTACCGCATTCGGGATATCTGCTACCACGCTCGGGACCTCAACCTCCTCCTCTGTAGCCTCTGCTACCACGCTGTTTTCTGTGGTGTTCTCAGTGAGCTGTTCTGCCTTCCTGGGCGCTTCAGCATCCGCAAACTTCAGTGCTACATTTTCTGGCTCACTGGGTAAAACCTTGCGCTCACCCGTTATGTATGCAAGCCGATCGGCTCCACGATTCAGGATCCGCTGTCGCCGCGCCTCACGAGCATCCGCCATGGACTTTAGGGCTCTAGGATTTTAGGGCAAAAAATGAACCATTCTCGGAAACTTAGCATTTTCTAAAGACCGTTACTGTGGAACACAGTTATAAAGACTCATGTCAGAAGTTGGTTAAAATGTAAAGGTTAGTGACAATTTGTTTTTAAGCTCCAAAAAATAACTAGAAGACATTAAGACATGTTAACTCTAGTTTATACACGTTTAATGTCGCATTTCTCTATTCTGGATCATCACCAAGCCTCAATGCATTTGCCAATAGAATGTAAGAAATGCTGCTTTGAGCATTGGCATCAAGAGCATGTTTAGCTGCTCGCTGTGCACGTTCCAGGTCCTTGACATACCTGCTGGCTCCAAGCAACGTGTCCCAAGCAATTAGATCAGGTGTGTAAGGCATATTGTTTACCAGTTCTTCAGCATCATCCAAATGCGAGGCCCTCGCAAGTATGTCAACCATGCAAAGGTAGTGTTCTTTGCTTGGTTCGACTCCATGATCGTCCCACATTGACGCGAACAATGCACAGCTATCTTTTACATTTCCATAAGAGGCGCAGCCTCTTAATATGCTTATAAATGTTACAAAGGTGGCTTTCATGCCCTCAAGTTGCATTTCTTGAAGCATCTCTTTAGTACGCTTGGCAATCCCGGTCTGAGCATATACTGCGATCATTGCATTCCACGAAACTGCATCCTTAGGCATATTGTTGAAGAAATCTTGAGCCTTATGAAGCTGACCATTGCGAGCATAAGCAATCAGCATCGCATTGCATAACTGTTGGTTCCCTCTGCTGAGCTCCACAGTATCAAATAGATGTTTTGCATCTTCAACATGTCCGGCTTCGGCATATCCTCCAAGCAGTGCAGTGCACGCAATGGAATTTGGTTCTGGAAGTTCATCAAACACACGCTTTGCCCGTTTTACAAGCCCATGTTGCAAGTAGGCCGCGAGCATGACGTTCCAGGTTACAATATCCCACATTGGGAACTTCTCCCGAACATCGACGACCTCTTCAATGGTACCATGGTGAACATACGACCGAAGGAGTGTATTCCATGAGACAAGTGAGCGGCAAGGCATATCATCAAACATGACCTTTAAATCCACCAATTTAACATCAGATGCTGCAAGAGCAATGTTCCAAGACACCAGACTTCGCATTGGCATGAGCTCAAAGACTCGTTTAGCATTCTTGAGGTTCAAATATCCAGACAAAATAGCATTCCATGAAATCACATTCCTTTCGGGCATCTTATCAAACAATGCTGGAGCTTCCTTGGTATTCCCGTGTTGTGCATAAGCTGTGAGCATTGCATTATAAGAAACCGAGTTCCATGAGGGCATCATGTCAAACATTACGACCGCCTCTTCCAAGCTCTTAGAGGTGGAAATCCCGTCCAACATAATTGTCCAAGAAATAACATCCCTTTCCGGCATTGAATCAAACACCTTCTTTGCTTCAAAAAGATGCCCGTTTGGAGCAAATGCTTTCAGCATGACGTTCCCTGATATGACGTCTCGCTCTTGCATCCTATCGAACAGTTCCTTCACCACGGTAACATTTCCTGATTGCGCGTAGCCTGCTGCCATGTTGTTCCACGAAGTAAGGCACCAAGATGGCATTTTTTCGAGCACGGACATCCCCATCTCCAAATGCCCTTTCCTGGCAACTGCAGATAAGATTGCATTGAATGACACAACATTTCGGTGCGCCATGTTATCAAACAAGTCCTTCGCATCCTCAAGCCTACCAGCTTCGGCTGAGAATGTGATCATGGCGTTGCAGCAGTTAACAGTCCAGTGCGGCATTAAACGGAATGCCACAACAGCTTGATAAAGATCCTGGTTGCGGAAAATGGCACAAACAATCGTATTCCAGGAAACAGGGTTTCTGCGTGGAATTTCATCAAAAAAATTCATTGCCTTCTGAAACAATCCATTTTGAGAGTAGCATGCAAGCAGTGCATTGCATGTAACGGTATCAGGATTCGTAATACTATCGAAGAGAGCCTTGGCTTCTCGCACCCTTCCTTGCGCACCGTGGTTACATAGGAGCGAAGGCAGGCGTGATTGCATTCCCGCATAATTTTCGAATTTCAAATTGTGGTTTATACTTAAACCCTAAACCCGCATTCTTCCAAGTTCACCCGATGGTTGGCTTTTTTAATGGTTGGATTAGACAACCAACCAGGCATTCTCGCATTTTCGAATGGTTTGGACTTAAACCCTAAACCCTATGGTTGTCTGATGAATCAGAGACGTAGTAAGTTGGTTTCCTAAAATCTATTAGGAATTTCGTGGCAATAACTTTACAGCATTTACATTTTATAACTCAGGTCAAAGACCGCAAAGTACCCGTTGCAACTAGCCCCAACAAATCCTGTAACTTCTTAGCATTGAGGGGCTTGCTTATATATCCATCCATTCCCGCAGCAATGCAACGATCACCGTCTCCAGACATTGCGTGTGCAGTCATGGCAACAATGGGTGTCCACCGCACCCCGCTGCTCTTCTCGAACTCCCTGATTTTTCTAGTGGCTTGGAAACCATCACATATTGGCATTTGTACCTGCGAACCACATCAACAAAATAACAACCATAATCAACTTGCTGAACTTACATCCATCAAAACGAGGTCAAACACCTCTTGAAGTGATTTCTGTATGGCCTCGGCACCATTACATGCGAGCACTGTTGCATGTCCCCACTTGTGCAATAACGTCATTGCAACTCGTTGATTCACAACGTTGTCTTCTGCTACCAAAATCTTGAGACCTCTAACTTTCCCATCAGAAGCCTTCTTTGGAGAAAGTCCCTGCACGGTAAAATGAGTACAATACCCGTAAGAACAAAAAACCCCACTTACATGAGTAGTCTGGGCCACAACCTCATGACCTTCAGGAATACCGAGTGCAGCCTTCAAAGCCCGTAATAGCAAAGCTCGTTTGATGGGCTTGGAAGTGTACAAATCCACTCCGATTTGCTTGCATCTAGCATCAAATGTAAGCATCGTCTAAGCATAAGAATGATAGACATGTACCTTGAAGCATCGGAGTGTTCTAGCGAAGTGAGCATTACTACAGATAGTACTAGTTGCCTCTCGGGTGCGATGAAGCCATTCACCTTGCCGTGCTTGTTCAACTCCATGTTTTTCTTCTCGTTTTGCATGGTTAAGTACACCGGACACTCGGGTTCCATCTCGTCCTCAACACTAGCCTTCGAATAAAGCAGGTTATTTGAACTTCTGTGTGTCCTGTTCTGAAATACTGCTGAACGAATCGCACTATCGATCAAACAGGGCTTCTCGTGCAAATGTCTCACTAACTCTGTAGCATGTGTTCCTTTCAACCACATATCGAGCAGAACTACCTTGAAAGGCTGGCCTTGCTCAACAGACCTTTCAAGCAACATTAGTGCATCCTCTACGCAATTAACAGAGCAGGGACGCATTCCCCACATCTGAAAACAATATCAGAGTTAGGTCTGCAACTCTAAACCCTAAACCCCAAAACAGGTTTACCTTCAGCATGCGAACGATTATTTCCCTGCTTGTGCTGTTGTCGTCAACAACAAGCACTGGAACATCTTTTAGAAGTTCCACTCGAGGAGATGGCGCAAGCAGCTCGCAAGTTGTAGGAATATGAAATGTTGCTGTAAAGTAAAAGGCACTGCCTCGGCCTTCACTTTCCACCCACATTTTGCCTCCCATAGCTGCAGCAAGCTTTGAAGATATTACAAGCCCCAAGCCCGTCCCGCCGTGTAGTCTGCAAACGCACAAGTGGTCACCAAGCTTAGTTTAGGGAAAAAGTACCTTGTGGTCGAGGAATCCACTTGCGAGAAAGCTTGAAACAAGAGAGACTGCTTGCTTTTGGGAATGCCAACTCCAGTGTCGTTCACAACGAACAAAAGCTCCACAATGTTTTTTGACATACTTTTAACCTTCGTCAGGACAACAACTTCGCCTTCTTCCGTGAATTTTATTCCATTCCCTGCCATCAAAAGTCTCATCAATAAAAAAGTGATTTGAACCCACCTATAAGATTCACGAAGACTTGAAACAATCGGCCAGGGTCGCCGATTATCTGGTCTGGAACGTCAGCCTCAACACTCCATGCTAGCTCAAGACCTTTCTTATGTGCTCTTGCGGCAAGGACTGAAACTGCGTGTTCCAACTGATCGTATAGCGAAAACTGTATATCCTCCATCTCCAGCTTTCCTGCTTCTATCTTGCTGAAGTCCAGGATATCAGTTATAATCCTTAGCAAGTGCTTGGCTGAGAACCGAACCTGAACAACGAGAACGATAGTAACCTGAAACAAGAACACAGACAGAACGTACTAGATCGAGGTACTCTTGTTGCTCTGAGGAGATTTGAGTGTCAAGACAGAGTTCTGTACAGTTGATAATCCCGTTTAGAGGAGTCCTAATCTCGTGAGACATGTTTGCGAGAAACTCCGACTTGGCTTTGTCTGCAGCTACAGCAACATCCTTTGCCTTCTGCAATTCCATCTCCATCCTCTTGCGTTCCTCGATCTCAGTTGCAAGAATCTCATTTGCACGAGCAAGGTCCCTCGTCCTCTCTGTAACCTGAAGTTCAAAGAATTTTTATCACCGTAATCTCAGAAAGTAAAGCATAAAGAACCTTCTGCTCAAGGGTAGAGTGATGGTCTGATATTTGATCCGCCATACTATTAAAGATACCTTGGAGGTCATGTATTTCATCACGGAACCAAACAGACCGACTCCTCACTCGAGCCCTCATGTCACCACCACCGAGAGCTGCTGCAACTTTCCCCAGCTCGATGATAGGTGCTGTGAAGACCTGGAAACACAATATATAAACTTCGGAAAATTTCCAATGCCAAAACCACCAACCTTTGCAAGGCAGAGTGATGCTATTATCCCGACAAACAAAATGATAACAATCGTCACCACAATGACAACTTGAATGTTAGATATGGGAGCATAAGCCTCGTGAATGTCCAGTTTAGCCAATAACCCTGCAAACAGTGTCAGCTTAAACGGCTCATGTACATTTAACGGAAACACAATTAATGACGTAAACGAACCCCAGTTTTGGTATCCCACGGGAGTGTAAGCGACAATGCCTTCGACACCACGGTAATCTTTCTCCCTACGAACACCGGTTTGAAGGTTGACGGCACTAGCCATTGCACCGGTGAGAGGTATAGACGTAACCTCAGGGGATCGTAGGGGCGGCAGCAAGAGATGCACGGTTTTGGAGCTTATAGGTACACCGATGAGAAGCTCCCCAGTGTTTTGCAGGCCCGTCCTATCGTGTATGAGCGTCTTCAAGGTGGTTGCATT
>LDJE01043800.1:0-10228 GCA_001021135.1 Selaginella kraussiana
GAAATTATATATTATTTTATAAATGTTAGAATCACGACATCAAATTATATCTAATGGTATGGTATAGGGAATTTAGTAGAGGCACTATATTCCAGGGTAGGTCCATACAGGGACTGTGAAACTGATATAAACATGTAATACCAAAAACATAGAATTTATATTTAGATTCAACGAATTAAAGCTACAATTGGCATTAAACTATGTATATAAACAAGGTATAAGATCGCACTCCTCTGAAATCGCTCGGATGTCGTAGTTCACATGAATTTCATTTCACAAATGATGTTGAATCGCTGAAATGGTTAGCATATCATCTTCGTCCTCCTCGTCCAGAACGGAAAGCAACTCCCCAGCCAAGTCGCGTGACCTAAGCACCGACTTTGGCGAATCCACCATCTCCACAATCTCATCTTCCTTCCATCCGCCGCTCCTCAAGCGGGCGGCAACATCGTCCAGAATGCTCGTAACCCACTTGTGCCTCTCCCCATCGCGGTCGCTGTCGCAGTCGCCGTCACGGTAGCACTTGGCGACTGTCGCGGTACCATCTGCTGGTGACGTTGATGTTCTTGCTGCTGCAGCCGATGCTTCCGTTTCTGGAGCTGCCGCTCTGCCCAACGATGTTGCCAAGGACGCGAATGAAGCCCCACGGCGATGGTGATGCTGATGATCCTGCCGCTGCTGCTGCACCTGCTGTTCTCGATGCCAAGACAAGCAGCAGCCCGAGAACGACAGCAGATCGGCCCCTGCGGTGTCCGAGGTCGAGGCCGAGCAACAGGCCGAGGACGATCGGCGCAACGAACGGATCGTCCTGTCGGAGACGTCGCTCCAGAAGTCGATCCGTCTCGCCGAAGAGGAGTCCGAGATGGAGACGGAGTTGGAGGCCGAGGCGGCCAAGTTGCCGAGGACGGCCCTGTTCTCGGACGAGAAGCTCGCCAGGATCTTCCGTGGTGAAATTTCCCTGCGTCTGTTCTTGAGCAGCTCCAAGGATCCGACGAGGGCGTCCAGATTTCGCCCCCACGAGGATTCATACGAGACGTTCTTGAGATCGCTCGTGGACCATCGCCTCCTCGCTTGATCGTGCTCCATGAATGCGGAAGAATTGGGGGAGAAGCCCCTCCTCACGAATTCCTCCAGCCCTCCGCTGCAGCAGCAGGCAACGATCGTCGAATTCGCTGATGATCCCTCGCCCTCGTCGTCGTCTGAGACGAAGAACACGGGGTTCCCGGCTCGGCTCGGGCAAGCCGGCACGAAGAAGCCCCCAAAGACGGGCACCATGGGCGGCGGCGGCGGCGCTGAGGCGGAAGCGTTGGCGGCGGCGGCTGGCCCATGCATCCACGGTGCTAGAAGCTCCGGCGGCGAGGATCGCCAGTCGGGGAAGCCCGCCGAGACGGGAAGCGCCGCCGCCAGGAGGCCGCGGAGGTCCGGCGGGAAGGTGAAGGCGAGCACGGCCTCGATCCGGTCGAACTCGGCGTCGCTCAATCCGGGCCCGAGCGCAACGCCGCATGCACCGAGGTGCGCCGCCATTGATCGGCCCCGCTGCTGCTCCTCCGATGCCGAAGACGACGCCGCAGCCGCCGGGACCGCCTGCGCCAGCGAGAACGACGAAGAGGCCGTGCTCGCGGCGGCGATCACCGGCGTCATTGATCCGCTCCTCGCCCGAGCCGAGAATCGCTTCAATGCGGCCCGCTGCTTCATCCTGGAAATCGAAATGCTGCTGCTGCCGCTGGTGCTTGTGCTGGTGCTGCTGTGGGGATTCGCAATCGGAACTCGCGATCCCGCGCGCTCCTCGATGGATCGATCCATTGTGTGATCGAGCGCCCGTCAAGAACCCTAAAATGCGGACGACGGGCGGGGAAAAGGCGCTCCCTTCACGCGCAATGGATGGGAAAAAGTGGGGAGTGCCGCCCTCTCATGGCCGAATCATCACCCAAACGAATGCCCATTTGAGGCATGTCATAACGATCATTGTGTGTGTGGTACGTTGACATCAGTTTCAGGTTTTGGGGAATCTCAGATCAGATGACTGGCCCATTTTCTGGAATATCCCTGTTGTTAACTTAATGCTCTCACTTAATGGGCATATTCTGCCTGACTGGGGTTTATTCCCGCCGGGCGCCGCCGGTTGCGGCCGCGGCTCCACCTGCTGTAACCGGTTGGATGCTTCGGGAGCTTGACTTGAATTTTTTTACCGGTTTTGCATACTTGCTCTATGTTTTATTTTACAATACTATATAATAAACTAGAGTCTACGTTGTTTTGTTTATTTGCTCAGAAAGTCAAGAGTCGGCAAATGTGTGCATGGTTTTCTAGAACTATGATATGCATTTGAAGCTTCTGTTTCTTCGAAGGTGTGTTTGTCCATGAAATCGACATTCTTTTCTTCCTTGTGTGATGGCAGCCTTTCAGAACAGTGGAGTACGCATGTGTTCGCGAGGTTGGCGTACGCTCACTACGATTACGATTCCTCTTAAACTAAGGACCTTGCAAATGATCATGCACGAGCTAGATTGATGTTGAAGTTCTTGAGACCTTGAAAATGTCCTTTGTTTTTTAAAAGAGACCTTGAAAATGTCTCTCCAAGAGTAGTCCTGGAACTGGAATGTACTATACAAAGCACTGGCCTAGATGCCTAATAGAACCAAACAAGAATTTGCATGCTCTCTCTATACTATTTGATTTGATATACTGAAAACTCTTTTTTTTGTAAAATGCAGGTCCATCTACAGCATCTGTGTGCTTAACGTATAATATATATCTTAAAGATGTTACCAAGAAATACACTTTTTCATTTAATTAAAATTCATTGATTATAAAGAGCTCCATTTGATAACCAGCCACTTGATTTAATTGATAGATTTGGAGTTTTGCTAGTTTTAATGAATTATTGTTCTTAGAGTGTGTGTACATAGATAATGGTAATTGCTTAAAATTACACACTTTAAAATCAGAAAATATTTGTCAGATGTATTTTAACAGATTACAAATACTTATTTTTCTTTACTATTTTTACAAAAGTATAAGTCATTGATAAATGGATTAGTGTTCATGGACACCATTAACTATACTCGGAGCTGCCTTTCGCAGCTTCACGCGAAACGAAGCCTGCTATTGTTTGCAAGTCAAGACTGTAAGAACTCAACATGAAGTAGTACCTGGCTTTTAGCCCCAAACTGAATAACGTCTCCAGCATGAAGTCGAACTGGCATCAGAGACGAGACCCTGAAGCTGCTCCCGTCCACTCTGCTCCAACATCATTGGCAAAATTTCGACAAAAACCAAGAAAACTTACTTGGTTATCCGAGTTCCCTTTTCACTTCCAAGATCAGTAATGTAATAGGCACCATTCGAAGAAGTGAACTTCGCATGTTTCTCAGCAACCTGCTTGGAATTTAAGTAAATGATCTACATTATCAAAATTAAAACACCTATAATACCTCTGAATCGTCTAGTACGATAACATCACCTTCGTCCTTGTGCAACACAGTTCTACGTACAACCACGGATCCTTCAGTAAAAACTGGTGAAAAACGTACATACCCAACAGTCGTAGGACGGTTTTCACTTTCCGCAATCCTGTATATAGTTTTTCCCGATTCCGTGACTAGTCCTGTTGGAGGCAGCCGCTCACCAAAAGGTACAAGGTACCATCTATGTTACGTGTTAGACATCCCAAAGTCAGAAATATAAGATTGTACTCACTCGGCAAGAGTTGCACGCTCAAGTGCATCGTCATCTGAGAACCACTGCTTTAACTTGTCGCTGGCCTGATTTATTTAAACGTACATACGTTACCAAGAGAAATACAGGCTCCGTACCTTATCACTCAGCCTACACGAAGGTGTTCTACCTTCCAGCGACGAGCTGCCAAAATAAAAGTGCCATTTGAGAGTGCAAGTTAAATTCTTGCAAACCTGTTGCCTCCAAGAACCCAGCTTAACATAATCGGCATTGCAATGTTAATGAAAAATCTTCCTCCAACTCTTCCTGGGTGAGGAATCCGGAGCTTCTCCAACACCTAAGTTGATTGTTCGGTATGTGAGAAAGATGTTCTCAGAAACAAGACTCACCGAGAGCGGTCCCAGGCCCTCTCCGAGATATGCTTTATACGTCGAGGCCATGATCGCTGCCATACGAGCCATTCCATGTATAGCGCCTGCTCGCAATACTCTTTCAGCTTCGTACCTGGTATAAATGTATGCTTAGTTAAACTTGGCTCGTTGTAGTAATAGTTAATACCTTTGTAGAACCTGGGGAACATCGACTGATTGGTTACTCTTCTTGAAGGCTTTTGAAATCTCCAGAGCAAGTTGGTAGCCATCCTGAAGTTTAAAATGAGATTTACAATATAAATGACACTTTTTTAAAATGAAATACCTCTATTGCCATGCAGCCACCTTGGCCCATGTTGGGTTGCATAGCGTGAGCAGCATCACCCAGCAGTGTAATACGACCTTTGCTCCATTTGAAGATAGGTATACGGTCGTATATATCACGTCTCAATACGAGCTCTTCGGGTGTTGCTAGAATGAGGTCGGTAACACCATCACACCAGCTGCCAAATAACTTGAGAAGCCTTTCCTTGCGTGCTAAAAGGTCGTAGAAAAATACGTCAACCGATATATATGAACTCACCCCCAGGAGGATCACTACCACCGGCAGGCTCATTGTAAAATGCATACCATTGCATCTTCCCGTTTCCAACATCCGAGGAAACGAAATATTGCTTGTGCCCCAAAAATACACGATATCTGCATGTATATTAAACTGAATGAGCCAAGCAAAAACCAACGAAAATCACCACAATACCCGACTGTGTCTATGTCTGCAGGAACGAAATCCGCAATTCCAGTGTAGCATGTGTACCCTGAATATGTTGGATCTTGAGGTCCCAGAAGTTTATCCCGGACCTAAAACACGATCAAAGACCTCAAGAGCGGAAAAAAATCGCTGGAAAGTCCACACCTTCGATCGTATTCCATCAGCACCCACTAGAATGTCACCCTCGAAACGCCTTCCATCTTCCAAAACGGCAGTAACCTGCAAAAAACCTGGGATGATCTGTAGCAATTCTCCAAGCAACAACAGGGAGTACCTTGGATCCATGGTCCTGAAACTCGACAACATTAGCGTTGTTCTCGATGATCTCGGGACCGACAGCCCGAGCAAGTATTTCTTGGAGCTTCATCCGGCTGATAACTCGGGTCACGGGTAAACCACGGTCTGCTGCAGGGGTAAACGTATCGAACTTGACATACCTATCTTAGATAGGATTCACAAAGAAAACAGGAATGAGATGTTTTCGAAGCCAACAAAAGTAAGCACTTACTTCACTTACCACTCGCCTGTGAGTCCGTCCACAAGGCCATTGATACGGTCCCCAGTGATGCACCCGTTTTCCATAACTTCCTCAGCAACAGTAGAATCCACAGCTTCAAGAGCTCCCAAGGCATTGCTCTGAATCTGTATGGGACCTCGGTACTGGCCTTCTCCTCGAACAGCGCTCAGGTCCCTCTCGAAGACCTTGACATCGAGTCCTTGGTTCTTGGCCGCCAAAGCTAGAACAAGGCCTCCAATTCCGCCACCAGCAATCAGCACCTTGGGGGGTGCTCGATCTCTCGTTTCAGTTGGAAGCACCGCATTCTCGCTCCTTTGGAGTTTTTTCTTCTCTGAGAGTTGCTGTGGAGCTCCTGTAGCAACTTTGCTTGTGATCCTCAGCCTTCGCTGAGCTTCAAGCCTACAATGCTTCTCTAGTGGAGTCTGGGCTATACCATTTCCCAAGAATGCACTCGAGAAATCGAGCGTCTGTCTGCACAGAGTGCTCATACCTCTTGGTGGCTCAGAAGCTATGAAATGCAAGACTCCACAGGCCATATAAGTTGGGCTCTTGATACTTTGGAGTCGGGCTCATCTGCACCACAGAATTGCCTGAGCACTGAGTTTACGTCTTTAAACGATGTAAGTGGGAATGGATACATTCAAAGAATCAATCGACAGAGACAAAACGAGCCACCAAATAGCTAACAATACCCGTAAACACAAAGCATGCATGATTCTTACCACGTGATATGGTAATGCTCCCTCCACCCATGGAATGCGTCCAGTGGCAACACAACTATTTTCATCTAGTTTACATTTATTTTGATTTATTTAATATACATAAACATGGCATTTATGAAATTTATTTATTCTGTATCGATAAAGACAAAGTCGATTTTAGTACAATATTATATAGTTTTTATTTTATTTTTATTTTCAACAAAGTGGCTTCTTGATCACTCGCACAAAATTATATAGTTTATTTTTTTATTAGGACGTTAAACTATAAATTATAAATTATGCCTGCCATTTTATATTGCGACATCAAAACTAACTATCTATCTATCATACCTTGCATTTTTACTTTTGGTTTGTAAAATTTATTTTATTTTGTTAATTTACAGGTGGAATATATTTATTGTCTTGGATTAGTTATTGATTTGTATTAGAAACAAGACTTAATTAGTTGGTATGTGTGCAAATCAACGGCATCTTGCGAGAGGAAGATGGAAAGAAGAAATATGGACAAACCTCTGCAAGTGGGAGGTGCACATAATGGCCAACTGTATCGAGCATTTCTTAATACAATTTCGTGACTTTATTAAAAAAAAGACTTAAAATTAAGATAGAAAACAAACTTATTACAATAGACCAAAGTTGGTTTACATGTTGGACTTAGTGTTCAACTTGGTCGCAAGTTTCTGGCCAAGAGCTCTTTCAGCCTGCAATTTTCAACAAGAAATCAGCCATGGAAAGCTCTAGAAGCAACTAAAGCATAGTACCTGCGACCAGTACGACAGCCATATGTTGCGAATTTCGTGAGTCACACGAGGATCAGACATGGCATCCACCCATCTCATGATAAATCGCTCTTGCCTGAAACAAAAAAAAAAAAATCCAACATTTCATCAGCCTCACAAAGGAAAAAAAAAGAGACGAAAATTTGAGCCTCTCGTACCTGTCGGCAGGCCATGAGCGGAACCGTGCACCAGCCTGTGCGAAGTTATTCTCCTTCTCGATCATGCACTGCGAAGAAAACCATGGTAAGCAACGACATGACCACAAATCGATACGCTCGCATACCTTCTCGCGGCGACCAGTGACAACATGGGAAGGCATCGGGACTTTCTCCGCATGACGAACGGGATCGAAGCGGGACGGGAAGTAGTTCACCTGGAAAATACGTATAAACCCTCAACAACTATAACATACACTACACATACCTCCTCGTCTCTGTGCGTGAAGTTCATGAAACCCTCGTGGTGATTGTTATGGTGAGCGCACTTCGGAGCATTAGCCGGAAGCAGAAGGTAGTTCGGCCCGAGACGGTGCCTCTGCGTATCGGCGTACGAAAAAATACGAGTCTGAAGAAGCTTGTCGTCCGTATAATGGACTCCGGGAACGATAAGAGCCGGGCAAAACGCGAGCTGCTCGTTCTCCGCGAAGAAGTTGTCGATGTTCCGGTTGAGCACCATCCGGCCGACGGGCTGCAGAGGAAAGATGTCCTCGGGCCATGTCTTCGTGACATCGAGCGGATCGAAGTCGTAGTTGTCCTCGTTCTTGGGATCAATGGTCTGAATGTAGAGCTTCCATTCGGGGTAGTTCCCGGCGGCGATGGCGTCCGTGAGGTCCTTGGTAGCGTGACTATGGTTGCTACCGCCGACGATCACCGCCTCCTCCTCGAGCAAGCTCTTCACCCCGCACGTTGGCTTCCAGTGGAACTTGACGTAGGTGCACTTCCCGGCGCTGTTAACCAAGGTGAAGGTGTGGACGCCGAACCCTTCCATATGACGGTAGTTTGCGGGGATGCCGATGTCGTCGAAGAGGAACGTGAACATGTGGAGGCTCTCGGGATGGTGCGAGAAGAAGTCGAGAATTCTCCAGTTTTCCTGGATGTGAGTTCTAGGGTTTGGCTTGAGGGCATGCACCATGTCCGGGAACTTCATTCCGTCGCGTACGAAGAACACCGGGAAGTTGTTCCCGACCATGTCGAAGTTGCCCTGGAGAAATCAGGATGGTTAACCGTGGTGAAATGTAGGGTTGTATACCTCGCGGGTGTAGAACTTGACTGCGAAACCACGAGGGTCTCGTAGGGTTTCGGGACTGCCTCTCTCGTGGATGACAGTCGAGAAACGGACGATCACCGGGGTTTGGACGCCGGGCGCCCTGAGGAAGTCGGCACAAGTCAAGTGGGAGACGTCGTGCGTGACCTCGAAGAAACCCTTGGCACTTGCACCACGGGCATGAACCACTCGCTCGGGGATACGTTCGCGGTCGAACTGTGCGAGCTTCTCGACCAAGTGGTAATCCTCCAAGAGAATAGGTCCTGAAAAATATGAGTATTAGAACACGTATTTCCCAATAAAATAGCACTGTTTTATACAATACATGAATAGCATAGAGGATGACCATTGTAATTGTTTTAATAAAGTATTAGAAAATGCCAAAGAACATACTCCAGACTACAACACAATACGTATAGGCCCATACCGTATGCAATTATATATGCAACATGAGAAAAGCTTGAATACGAATCACTAGACTATGCGAAGGAAAACACGGTTACTTGATACGTACCACGCGAACCGACGGTAAGAGAAGCATTGTTGTTCCACACGGGAGCTCCCGAATTGGTGGTGAAGTGAGACGAGTTGTAGGCACTCGATGGGCGGTACTGAAATTCAGCAAAAAACTAAGAATTAGCGCACGGAAACGCAATGCTTCAGCTTCGATAAAAAAGAGGTCCAAGAACAAAGCGGCAGACGATCGACGCGATGGGACTACGACGCACCTTGTATGGATCCATTTCAGACGCAAGCAAAACACCAGAACGCGCACCACTTGCCGCTGCGACCGTCGCCCTCAAGTTATGAACTCTGGAGGGGGGCTACTCCACGAATATACAAGGGGATAATTCCGTGGGGATTCCCAGGGAATATTCCGCGGGCAACCCAATCCGGCACGTTCGTTTTGCATCCCACGGTGAAATTGACGAATGCAGGCCGTTGTGGCCACGTATGACATGAAAGCACGTGGCATTGCGATCTGTGGCGGCCACAAGCCCCTGCTGCTTCAATCAGTCGGGGTGAAAAAATGGAAATATAAATAAATTGTAACCATTGAAGACGTCGCCTTATCCACTTCTAAGTGTGGAATGGCGCCGCAAAATCCGCCTGACAAAGTAGCAACGGGCTCGCACCAGGATCGAACCGTGTTCTGATTTAAACGTCGTTAAAGTTAAATAAACACCCAGTTAAAATTTTCTTTCATGGAGCACCCTCCATTGCAGTGAAGATGTCCCTCCTCGTGACTATGCCTGTAAAGTTCAAGAATTTCATGAATCATACATTGAAAGACTATATGAATGCTCACCGATCACTTGGTTGTTGCTATTTACAATGGGTATTCTGTGGATTTTGTTCTTGAGCATGAGCACAGCGGCATCTAAAATACAAGTATTGCAAGATGTATATCAAAATGTATCAAACTTTAACACGAACCTGAGACTGTCTTGTCGGCTGATAACGTGATCGCAGGTGAACTCATGACCTCACTAACCGGTGATTTGAGCTATGGAAAAAAAAACACGGTAGTAAGTTGAGAGCTCAAGAATCAAACATCAATATTAGCGTACCCCTTTGGAGGCCTTAGATCGATCCTTCTGTGAGATGACTCCAATACAGACGAAGTTCTTGTCAATGACGGGAAGACCTGAAATCTTGAGGAAGTAATGGTCCACTTTCTCAAGAAGATCATCGGGAGTGGCTGTGAACACTTCATTTGACATAACATCTGCTAGGAAAGTTGATGGCTGGGCCTGAAACGACGATGAGCAACAAGCTTAGGCGCACTAAACATGCACTAATTAACCTAACACTACACTAACCTCGGCTTTGAAGAGCGAAGGCTCGAAATGTTTGGTGAGATCTTCGTAGTTGAGGATCGAGAAGTTCTCTGGCCACTCTCCAGATGGTAGAATGGGCTCCTTGTGCTCCAAATCCACGCTTTCGCCACTGGTTGCAGCAAGACGAAGGGTGCATCCTCGTCTATTTGCTGCTCCTGTTTTGCTACATTTGAAGCTACCTGGTGCAGCGGCGGGTACAGCTCTTGAGGCAAGCGGCGACGACGAAAGTGAGCCCGCGACAAGTGCCATGCGCATGCTTTTAGTTCGAAAACTAGGTTATCTCCAGAC
>LDJE01043969.1:0-14334 GCA_001021135.1 Selaginella kraussiana
GTTCTCCTCCTACAAGGTACGTCTCTTGCCTTGTATGGATGCTCGACTTGCAACTACAGCTACTGAGACGATCTCTCCAACAATTTTCTTGTAAATCTATAAAAAAAATACATTCCCGTATCATGTATGTCTTCAACGTATATCTCTAGACTAACTCTCTCACTGGCAGCTGATTACGATGAGAACAAGTTTACAATTGTCTAAGGTAATGTTTCCCATAACCCTTTCCTTCGTCAAAAGCTACACTGAGCTGAAATTGAAATGTACTTGTGTTTTATTGCTCGTGCTCGATTACCTTGTCTCTCCTATTTTAATGTTTTTACTATAATTTGTGTTGGGCGCTTGTTACTGAAGTCCTCGTATTTGCTTGTATTTGATTATGTTCTGCATTATCATTACTCACTTGAGGAATGTTTTGAAAACAGGGCAAACCTGCCAAGCTAAACCTCCAAAGTGGAGAAGTGCTGGCGTGTAAGCACCTCTATGAAATCCATCTTGACCACGAACGAGAATTTGCACTAAAAGATTATTCAAGTGCCATAAAATAGTTTAAACAAAGGCCATTCTGAACAAATTACGAAGATTATACACCGATAGTCGGAAGCTCTACACAGGTTGTAAACGTGAGATGTCCAAATAGCACCTCAAGCCATCACTTTTGCTCGTTCGATAGGACTTGAGCGTATACCCAATGCGAGAGTTGCAGTTACTACACATGATCCTGTTCCGTCTCAAGCAAATGCTCCAGAGTTTAGCCAAGTTACAATCCCATCGTTGATGTAACTCTTCGTCATCCTCGAAGTGAAACCCACTCTCATCGATCACGGTGAATACAAGCATTTTGCTTCTCTGCACGTTGACATGCCTCTTGTTCTTAAGCTCTCGATCTGATGAGCACAAGTTGAGTGCATACCCACAATTGCCACAACTATGGGGAATTGCTTTAAAAAGTGGAGAATTTGCGACAAAAAGCACTTACTTGTATCGCACCGTTCTCTGCGATGTTGAGAGGTCTGCAAACCACTGTCGCCTCGATTCCATGTGAGAAGCCGCTTTCGCCTTCCCGGAAAGTTGACCCTGTCAAGGCTTTACTAAATCCCTGGTTTTACCCATAATGAGAAAAATTAATAGATTTAGACCAACTACTTTGAACATAGTTCAGAATGCTGCACTCCAAATGGCACCTTCACCTTCCCCGCAACGCTGGTGCACAAACCCGAACCTTTCAACAGGTCTACAAATACCACTACACGTCCAGTCGAAGGACGCCACACAAATGCTCCCAGCTTGAGCCTTCCACTCACAGTCTGAGCAAAAAACAAGTAAGTAATTGCACTGAGCAAATAACGATACACCAAGTAAGTATTGCTTAGTATTAATTTAAATGTTTTACAACTAGCAATTACCTGGAGGCGTTCCACAACACAAACTTCGATCGTCTATGTGTTCAACGTCCAAGCCAATGAACCACGACCCCAAAGAAACATCCTCGTTTGCGTATTTGTGCAAAATGGGCCTGCAAAACATCACGAACCTCTTAATCCATGGCATTCTCACTCAATGAACTTACTGGTTTACGGAAATGTAAGTGGCCAGATCTCTCGAAATTGCATAGATTTGTCCCGTCGCATGACGGAAGTATCGGTTTCCTTGCTCGCCGAACTTCCAATACTCAGGTTCATGGTACTTGACACCTCTATCACGTAGAACAAGCAGTCACAAATTAAAATAACAAGATGAAAATCATACCTTTGGGCCAAGACGGGACCTGACTTCATGCAACCAATGTAAGCTCGAGGCTTGGGTCGATGCCGAGCAAGAGTAAGAGCTAGCATGCCTGTAGCAGCAGAGTTTTAAAATTTGATAAGAGCGGTGGTATACCAAGATTAATATGAACGTCATCATCCACTTTCACATAAAAATCAGCATCCCATTTCGCAACTGCTGTGGAGAAGTATGTTATTGTCTTTGCAGTTAGTTCGTGATAGCCTTCAACATGATCCTGTAAGATAGAAGCTTGGCAATTGGACTACTGTTGTAGTTCATGCATACCAGCCTGAGGAAATCTCCATTCTCAGCATCCTCGGCATCAATCCCAGCGTCCAACACGCCTCCAGGCGTTGCACTGTTCAAGTTGCAAAGATTTAACAATAACGTGTGTATTACAATATTTAATTACCTGTGACCAATAACAAATCTGATGATAATTCGCTTTTCTTGCTCGAGCTGCTTAAGCCTTTCTCCTATAAACAACATGGTAAGCACGTCCAAGAAATGGTAATACCTCTTACCACGAGGCATCCACGTTTGACGGACCGCATCACGTCGCTTTCTGCTGCTGAATGCAGTATTTATACCGATCACAGCAAACACCCGTTGTCTCGTCTCAGCCCCTTCACTGCTGGGCTTCTCTGCCGGTCCACTAGAGCCAGAACTTGCTGCAGCCCGAGCAGCAGCCAATTCCATCTCCAGAAACGATATAGTTTTGTCTAAATTCCTGTACAAAAAAAACTTGCTAATGATTTCGAGAGAAGCCCGAAAATTAGAGACAGACTTGATAGCTGCGTGAGTCTTGGAGACTTCTTCAAAAACCTCCTTGGAGGAACCATCAGCAGCTTTCTGGAACAATTTAACATTTTCAAAGTATTTCAGACATGTTTATACACAAATGAGATTTAAAATTGTTTCAGCGTCCGGTTGCAGCTCTTACCACGGGCTTGACATCGGGCTTGGCATCACAGGGAGAATCAGACACGATGAGCTGAGCATGCTCGGGAACTTGAAGGCTCCCGTGATGACTATCTTCGGGGACATTCCACATCCTGAATTCTTACAACACACAAGCAGCTGAAACCCCATACACTTAGGGCAGCACAAGGCGTTACCTGTTGGTAAACAACATCCCAATGAGGAAGCTGGCAACACAAAGAACGATCATCCATTGGGCAGAGACGTTAGTAGCTCCGGAGGACGATGACGATGTTCTCGGGCCCTTCATACTCATGGGGGGAGTGTCAAAAAAGAGGCATTTTCTCGAGGCTAATGCTCGCAGTCGCCGGCACAAGAATGTGATAAGCAGTGAGGAGAAAATCCTTGACAAAGAGAAGGCACACAAGAAAGACAAAGGAGAAAACCCAGAGGAACGCGAGGAGGACGAACGTAAGCGAGGCGAGCGCAGGATCACTACGATTCAACACTGGTGACAACATAAAAACGGGAAACGCAAACCCTGAAACCCAAGACGGATCTCAAAATGTAGGCAATGGGGAAATGATTTCATCGCCCGTCTGCTTTGCCCCCAAAACTGTTTGCCCCCGGAAAAACCTGGTTTTGCCAACACCTAACCATAGGCGGCCCCGGGAATATTCCATTCCCTTTCCCCAAGAATATGCTTCTTACTTTCCCGCGCACACCTCGTGATTCCGTCGCACGGACCATCGTAACGAACTGCCCCTGACACACTCATGCGTAGTAAACCCGGTTGTCCAAACGTGACGTAGCGACCGAAAATGGAGTGGACGCCAGCTTGCAATCCACCATACCCTCCTGTTCCTTGAGGTCGATGGTTGTACCACCCCAGTCGAAGGCCTGTACCATGGTAGCTACTGCAAGTAGGATGCTACGTAACGCCAGCGTCGACCCTGCACATACCCTCTTTCCCGCGGAGAATGGTATCAGGTCAAAGTTGTGGCTCATCTTGGACCCCAAGAACCTCTCTGGAAGAAATTCATCCGGGCGAGACCATCGTCTTGGATCACGACCTATCGCCCATATGTTGATCAGCACCTGGGTTCTCGCTGGGATGGTGTAACCGCCGATGGTACTGGGTTTAGGGTTCGTGTGTGCAACGCCCAATGGTATCGCTGGGTGTAACCGTAGCGTCTCCTTGAGGATCGCCTGGACGAAAGGTAGTTTGGGGAGATCATCGTCTTGGACAAGGCGGGTTTTTCCAACGGCGTCGTCGATCTCTGCTTGCGCTCGTTGCATGATCTTGGGGTTGCTGATTATCTCTGCCATAGTCCACTCTGCTACTGCTCGGGAAGTGTCGACCCCGGCCGAGATGGTGTCCTGGTTTAACCACGAAACGTGGTTAGATTAACGATGGTTAAGCGGGGAACTTACGATCATCATCGCCATGATACACTCGTCCGAGAGTGCCTCCTCGTATTGCTGGACCTTGAGAAGCGCAGCGAGTACGTGGGTTGCACCACGGTCGAGTACGTCGCGTTCCTGGCTGATCATTTCGGAGAGCAGCGAGGTGAGCTGAGGGATGAACTCAGTCCTGAAAATTCAAGGTATAAATCACAAAATACAACTGTATATAAATACCTGAGAGTTTTGTTGAGTCCATGGAGGTCCAGGCAATCCAAAGCCGGAAATATATCACCAATGTTAACATTGACGATCAATCCCGAGAGCTTAGCGACGGCATCCACGACCTGTTTTGCTCGATCGTCCCTCCCAAACAATGTCACGCAAACTATCCTCGAAAAATACTCCCCCAAAACTTCCCTCAAATCGACGACTTTTTCAGAGACCCTCAGAATCGTCTGAACAATAAACTTCATCTCAGCCTCCCTAATCGAAGCAGTAGCATCAAGCTTTGCCCCAGTGAACATATTACTATGAGCTACCCTACGCATCGTCTTCCAGTGCTTGCCGTACGGTGTACAGATAATATCCCTGTATCCAAGACTAAAATACCTGAACAACGTCGTACGGGGCCTGTACGCGAACTCAAGATCCTTGGTGTGAAGCACCTCCTTGGCCATCTCAGAACTACTCGCTACCACCACATGTACCATCCCCACCTTGAGGTGAACCACGGGACCGTACTTGAGTGAAAGCATGGTAACATGACGATGCAGGGGCTGCCTCAGCGAGAAGATGCAACCCACAATGGGCCACGAAAATGGGCCTGGTGGTAAGTTGCGAGATTTGAACCTTGTAATCCATTGCCAAAACACGAAGAGCCCTGCGAGCATGATCATCACCACCAAGAACTCCATTTGAAATCACTGGAAAAAACGTTCAAGGATCAGCTTTGATTTGCGTGTATGTGTATGTACGCATGTGAGGGTATATACTTACAATATAAGAAGTATGTACACTTTGACCCCTTCACGCACCAAGCGTCTCAAGCGACGTGTTATCTTCCAGCGGCAAGCATCGCTTTCGGAAAAGTTTCGTGGTTTCACCCACGGCCGCAGGTTCATCGTCTAAATCACAAAGCCCGAGTATCATCAGAATCTATTAAACAACGTCAAATAATCTAATTAGGATCTAAATGAAAAATAATTAATACGCACCTATGACACTTTCCTCTAGTGCTTGCGCTTTCGTCTTTGGTGCTTGGTACATGTGGAGAATCTCTTCCTTGACCTACAAAATCCATTAAATGTTAGAAATTCACGATGTTCAAGATGGATCACTACCTTCCAGCGATTGTCAGCGTACACAGAAATCTCGCGAATTTTTGTCTCCACCCTAGACTTTGGAACGCCAGGAAACCTCTGAGAAACGGCGTCCACCGTTTTCTTCATTCCCTGAGGTGATTCCTGTAGTATGTTCACCTGTAACCACGGACGTCAGCGTCCACGAAGATCCAACCATGGTAATGGTACCTACCATGTGGGCTACCATGTTTTCGGGAAGTTCCGGTACGGACTTTCGTTGCCGCTTTGAGGTTGACTTCGGTGGTGTCTGCGTTTCGAGGGGCTCGTCCGTGACGGGTTGTATAGAGACGTCGTCCGATAGTATACGCATCGAAAGGGCCTGAAGGCAGCTCTCCCGAGTCTTGGAGACGACCGGCGGCTCATTGGATGAAGTTGGAAAGTTGCAGACAATGTATGGAGTGTTGGACTTCAAGGCACGCTCGGTCCTCGACGCCAGTATTGCGTAGTGTTCTTCCATGGTTTCCCCGCTCAACTCAACTTGTTTCTTGCCCTTTCCGGCCTCGTCTTTCTCGTCGTTATCTTCTGAGCTGACTTCAACTCCCTGTGAAAAGCATACCAACGTAAGAAGGATTAAACCCTAACCCTAAAATCCTCGGACTAAACCCTAGCTCAAAGATCTAGCCCTAACCCTAAACACAAACCCTAAAACCTGCAACTTCGGACTGCTACAAACCTCGTTTTCTGAAAGGTAGCCGTCAGGTACAACGAAGTCGTCCCCACTTTCCTCCTCGGCGTCCATCTTCTCGGCCTCTTCTTCTTCGTCGCACACTGAGAGGCTCTCCCCGGGCTCTTCCTATAATTTCCCCGAAAAATTCACTTCAAAACCTCGGAAAAACCATGGACTCACCTCTTCCCATTCCTCGTCACTATCCACTTCGTAGTCCAGAGAAGAATCCTTTCCCAGCGGACGCCGAGGACGGATCGTATTACTGCAAGAACAAAAATGCCATCGCATTGAAATACGAAACGAAAATGTGGCTTACCTTTGCTTCGAGAACGTCCCATAGTACGCGGGCCTGAAGCACTTCGCGAACTGCAGCAGCTTCATTCGCAGCTTTCGTTTCGAAGGATCGGAGGCATCGAACGCCAAATTCTGGTTGCTGCTGCTCGGATCTTCACCTTGCTCGCATGCTTGAGTTGAGGAACTCGGATCATTCGCACCTTGAAGCTTCAACTCTTTGAAGACATCAAGCTTCGGAGCTCTCCTTAAACCCCACCTAGTATGGCTCTTGCCCATAGCCTTCCAATTCTGGAGATGCATTCTGCATAAACAGTTAACATAATGGTTAACAATATATAAATAATATACATTATTAAATGTACCTTAGAATATCCTCCGGTTGTTCCGTCAACTCTTGGGTCAACTGCTGGTCAATTGTTTCGGTTTTTTCGGAGACTTTACCACTTGGGCCCTGAGGGTTAACCACGATGGTATCACCGGCAGCTGCATGCACCACGATGTTAACCATGATGGTAACTACCGGCATACCTGGTTTTTCCTCACGAATGACGGGCTTGAAGCCGGACATGAACTTGTGCATCATCGATTTCTGCTTCTCGAGTGCATCCTGCTTCTTCTTTTCGGCAGCTTCCTTCTCACGACGTTTCGCTTCTTCTTGAACACGCTTCGCCTCCTTCTTCATCTCCTTCTCCTGAAATCATCCACAGAAATTCACGGGAAACGAGGAGAGATCAGCATTTTGATCAAGGAAAATCCATCAGAGCTTACTTGCTTCAGCGCCTCCCGCTGCTCCCTTTTGGCCGCCATTTCGGCCTTCTTCGCCGCCTTCTCCTGCGAAAACCCATGAGAAATTCAGACCTAGAATATGGATGGGCTTACCTCCCGCTGTGCTTTTGATTTCGAGGGCGTGGGCGTCTTCGTGGAATCCGCGGTTTCCTGCACAATGCAAGCCGAATCAGACCTCCTGGACTGAAGATTTCGGGAAAATGCAGCTCCGGAGGCGCTGCATCCCGCGGGAAGATCGAGAACTCACCATGGCGCGAGCGGCGTCGAAAACCCTAAGAGAATTTCCGCTCAAATTCAAACGCGGGAAACCATTTAGGGTATAAGAAATATTAGGGCTCCCGTGGAATATTAGGGTTCTTGGAGTTTTTGGTGGGAAGCTTCAAAAGTCATGCCAAGCTACGTCGACATTGACGACATTCTCATGGAGGAAGAGGTACGGAATGCGAAATGTCTGAGTAAAATGCGGCTGAAATTTCGATTGTCTGCAGCCAATTTCGGTGATCTTCCAGACTAATGCGAATGGTGTGGGAATCTTGGATCCAAGCTCTGAGAACAACAATGTGAGTGCTGCATTTGCAGTTTTCTCGTTCGCATTTTGCTGAATTTCCGCTGGCATTTTAGGTGGAAGCCGGATCCAGAGTCGAACTTCCTTTCTGGCTGGCTCAAGAGCTCTCCATGCAAAGCGGCGCCGTTGTACCACTCCCCAACATCTACAACCAAAGGTACGCAACTGCATTTGATTCATTAGATCATTAGAGATGATGGCCTAAGGACGTTAAACTATTAATTAATTAATTAATTAGATTTGAAGGACATTCAACACGTGATCGTGTGTGAGTTCTCTAATCTTACTTGTGCATTTTAAAGATGGTACATGCCGTGATTAAAAATACATTTAAATGTTTTTAATATAAACATACATTATGAATCTGCTGCATTCATGATAGAAGTGCACATGTATACTCACATGGACGTTTTGTATAGGGTGCGAAATGAGGTGAAGGCTGATCCAGGCTGCATTGATCTCAAGAGCAAATGCCCGTATTTCTACGAACTTGGCCACAAGTTGACTCCACTGTAAGCTAAGCTTCCATTTCCTTAGAACCCATTGTTAATTCTTTGTGTTTTTGCAGGGTTAACGATCCAACACTACCCGGATTCCTCTTCTCGACACTCCAAGGCCGCTTCAAAGACCTCCTGGCAAAGTCTCACACTTCAGGTCTTACGCGAACTCCCAAGTTCGTAGAACGCTTGACGAGAGAGGAAGCTAAAAGTAAGTCCCTGTTTAGGTTTTAGGGTTTGAGGTTTAGGGTTCAAATTCTAATTGATTGCCGGCCAGTTTTCGAAGCCGGACGAGAGTCGATGACTGCCTTCAGGAACTGGAGAAACGAGGGAGCCAGGCTGGCAATGGCACCGATTCTCGGCAAAAAACGGGGACCTCCTTCTGAAAAGGTAAGATATCCAGTTTCCAGAACGAGACTTACGTGAGAAAAGAGTGCCCCAGGCCGCAAACGACCAACACTAGACCCGGGCGGTACACAACCCGTCTAAAAACAGTGTAGAACGATCACTAGTACTCACCAAAAGGTTTAGGTTTTAGGGTTAGGGCACCTCAAACCCTGAACCCAAAAAAACCATCTCACCAAAAGATTCAGGGTTCAGGGTTTACGTTTACCTTAAGCCCTAAACCCTAAATTTGAACTGAAACGATCACCAGTAGTCACCACAGTTACATAGGCCGTCGGAAAATGTGTGGGAGCGATTAGGTTCCCGGATGACAATCTCCCTAGAAACGACTTTCGAGATGAACTTGGCTGCCGAATGACAGTCCGAGCAAATCCTTAGGGTGTTGAAGATCCGAAGTGTGGTTCCCGGAGGTGTGCTCAACAGCCCGAATGAAACCGCGAGTTTCTCACTGTGGAGGCACAGCAGGAGCTCCTTCTCGTCGTCTCGGATATCGTGCAGCACCTCGGACACCTCGGGCACGTAGCCGGCGTCCTTGATCCGCTCACTCAAGTTCCGGAGCACGTCAAGCATCTCGTCGTACCGCGGGTACGAAGCATCACCTCCGACTGCGAACTCGTAGGTTTTACTCCCGACTTCAATAGAGCTGCAACCCGGCCGCTTCTTCAACCCCCGCTGCAACATCCCCTTCCTGACGTTCGCCATTCCGATGAAATCCCCAGTGGAAGCATGAACATTCGAGAGTTGCACCATCGACGACGGATCATCAGGTGCAAGCTTCGACGCGAGCTCCGAAATTCTCTTTGCACGAAGAACATCCTTGTGCAATCTACAGGCGGACAATAGTGACGACCAGAAGGGTTTACTAGGTTCAAACGGCATGCACAATATGAGCTCCTCAGCGTCGTTGAGTCGACCTAGACGTGCGAGCAGGTCTACCATGACGGCGTAGTGTTCCAGTTCGACCTCCACGGTACCATAGTCGTCTACCATGGTGACGAAGTACTCCCTCGCCTTGAGGTGAAGCCCACCGTGGTTACACGCGTGGAGTACCGCGGTGACAGTGATTTCATTAGGGTACACTCCCTCAAGCTGCATTTCCTCGTAGAGTTGTATAGCCACCTCTGGAGACCCATGCCTTGCATATCCCATGATCAGGCTGGTCCATGTAGCGTTGTCTTTGTATTCCATACCATCAAATACGTATTTTGCTTCCTCTACATTCCCGCATTTGCTATACATGTTTACCAGCGAGCTACCGTACACTACATTACCACACTGATTCGCCGCCGTAGATTCTTCGTGTACGGCCTTACCCTCGGCGAATGCATTCAGGCTGGTACACGCCGCGAGCACCGTCGCGTAGATCAAACTCGTCGGGGCTACGTTCTCCGCCTTCATACGCCTAAACAGTTCAATGACCTCAGCCTTAAACCCCAACCTCGCGTGCGCGAGTATGTATACGGCCCAACATGTAGAGTCCCGGCCTTGTATAGCCTCAAACACCTGTTTTGCGTAGTCGTACAGACCAGTATTGACGTAGAGGGCCACCAACGTCGTACCCAGCGTAACACTAAACCCGTAACCGGCTTGAACCAGATGGTAGTGTATGTTCATACCAGCCCTGAGGTGTCTACCATATAGGCACGCTCGTAGGACGTTGGCAAACGTGAATGCATTGGGAGGCACACCCTCAAGCTGCATTCCCCAATACAATCTGATGGCTTCGCGGGATGTGCCACTGGTTTCCCCAACAGCTCCGATGATTGCGCTCCAGGTACATACGTTCTTCGTAGACATACCTCTGAACACGTCTAGAGCTTCGTCTATACACGCACACTTGCCGTACATCGTCACGAGAGCGTTCAGGACGGTAACGTCGGATTCAGATGGGCTACCACGAAGCCGTGAATGAACTTCCCTACCATGGTCAATTGCTTCGATTTCCCCACACGCAACCAGTACCGTCGTGAAGGTTATATCATTAGGCTGCACCTCCTTG
This sequence comes from Selaginella kraussiana, assembly GCA_001021135.1. Classification (NCBI taxonomy): domain Eukaryota; kingdom Viridiplantae; phylum Streptophyta; class Lycopodiopsida; order Selaginellales; family Selaginellaceae; genus Selaginella; species Selaginella kraussiana. The sequence continues at coordinate 10,670 of LDJE01043969.1, forward strand.
CACATAGCATGGTAGAGGTCGATAGCCTCCTGCCAGCGTCCATTCTGCGTATACGCAGCAAGCATGGCATTCCATGATACCACAGTTCTATCCTTCATACGTTCAAATACCGCAAGAGCCCCGTCTACGCTTCTACACCTCGCATACATACTCAGCAATGCATTCTCAAGAACTACATCCCATTTGAAACCCTTCGTCCTGAGCATTCGATCATGCACAGCCTTTCCCCGTCGAAGATCCCCAAGCGTTGAGCAAATGCCAATGACGGTGGCAGATATAACTGCATTCAATTTGACATCCATTTTCTCGGAGACTTGCAATGCCTCACTGCATTCCCCGTTTTGGGCATATGCAGTGATGAGGCATCCCCAAGAGAATTCATTCTTTAGAGTGATCTCGTCAAAAGCAGTTTGTGCATCCCAAGGGCTCTTGCATTTTCCGTATGCACGTACCATGAGATTCCCCAAGTAGGTGCTAGGAAAAGAGCCATTTTTTAGGATGTGCTTGTGAACTTGCCTGAGATGCTCGGCTGACTTTGCATCCTCGCAAAGACGGATGGCACGGGTAATCCCATTTTCATCCAAATATCGCTGCTCCAACAGATGATCTAACTCTTCCTTGAGATTGAGCTTGAACTTGAGCTCCCTCGATGATGAGGTATGATCGTCTTCCCAACGGGCCTTGAATTTGTTGGAAGATGAAGAAAGCTTGTGTAGAAACCTCTTCATAGAAAAGAACCTCTTTTACTCATCTTGAACATTTGACATTTGATGATAGTCAAGTTGTTCGAGGTGAGTATATAAAATTGATTTGGATTGAACTTGAAATCGTTTTGTTTGCAGAGAAGAAGAAGATTGATCACTGAGCTGAAAGCTTGCGCCATTGCGAAGAACTTACTGAGAGGAAAGCAGCTTCACGAACATGCAATCCAAGACGGTGACGAATCCAACGTTCATGTTGCAAATACACTAATCAACATGTACGCTAAGTGCGGAAGTATGGTGGACGCTCGACGAGTAGTCGATGGCATGAAGGCCCCTGATGCAATCTCGTGGACGACAATCATGTTGGGGTATGCGGCTAATGGAAAGAGCGAATACGCTCTACGTATATTTTCACAGCTGGACACACACTGCCTCGCGGATACGAGGACGTTTACATCTGCTGTAAAGATCTGTGCGGCTCTCGCTGCAAAAGAAGGAGGAAGTGGCAAGCGCAGATTGAAGAAAATTGGCCAGGCTTTGCATTTGCTTGCTTGCAGATGCGTATGCGACTCCAATATGTACTTGGAAAATACCTTGATGGATTTGTACATAAAATGTGGTGTTCTAAAAGAGGCTAGGAAAGTTTTTGAGAGAATGCAAGACCCAGATGTTGTATCATGGACTGCTCTCATGTTTGGGTATACGGAGGAAGGCGAGAATGACAAAGCTTTGGAGTTGTTTTCTCAAATGGGATGTGAAGGATGCACTCCAAATGAGAGAACTTTTGTGGCTGCTTTAAATGCCTGCACCGGCCTTGCAGGAAAAAAGCTGACTAAACAACATTCTTTAGGAATACAAATACACTTACTTGCTTCACAATATGGATACGATTCACACATTTTTGTACAGAGCGCTCTCGTTGACATGTATGCAAAATACGGGAGAATAAATAAGGCTAGAAGAGTGTTCGAAGACATGAAGGAGCCGGACGTGGTTTGTTGGACAGCTCTCATTTTGGGGTATGCCAGCAATGGGGATGGCGAGACTGCTATTGGATTGTTCTTGCGAATGAAGTCTGAGGGTTGTTTACCGAATGATCGAACTTTTGTTGCTGTAGTTAAGGCGGCCTCTAATCTTCCCGAAGAGAATGCGACTAGGTCAGGAAAGGTGCTGCATTGCTTAGCTCGGAGAGAGGGATTTTGTTCATACAATTATCTGGAGAATACGTTGGTGGATTTGTATGCGAAATGCGGAAGCATGGAGGATGCACGTCAAGTATTTTATACCATCGAACATCCGGATGTAGTTTCTTGGACGGCTTTGATTCTTGGCTATGCGGATAATGGGCAAAGTGAGATTTCTTTGAGTTTATATACAAGAATGAGAAACGAGGCTTGTTGTTCATTAGATGCAACTACGTTTCTAAGTGTTTTAAAAGCATGTGGAAACTTAGGAGATTTAGAATTCGGGAGAAAAGTTCATTCTGAAATATGCAACCTCAAACTGGAGGATGATAATATTGTAGCAAATTCGCTTGTGGACTTCTATGCTAAATGTGGAAGTTTTATGGAAGCCGAGCAGGTCATTTCTCGTGTTGAGAGTGTTAAGAAAGACATGGTAACTTGGACAACGTTGATGTCCGGATATAGTCGACATGGAGAGACTAGAGGTGTATTCGACACCTTCCAAAGATTATTGGATTATGGTCTGCGGCCAAATAGCATTACATTTTTATGCTTGTTGGCGGCATGCAACCACGCCGGGCTTGTAGACAGGGCGAAAGAGTACTTCGAGCTTATGACTTCTACGTATGGGATTTATTCCAACGTTGCACATTATAATTGCATGATTGATATATTGGGACGAGCAAACATGTTAGACGACGCCATGGCGTTGTTGAGGAAGATGGCTTTCAATCCGACTGGTGTGACTTGGATGGCCGTCTTGGGGGCATGCCGAAAATGGAGAAAAGCTGAGCTCGGAAGATTTGCTTTTGAAAATATGACGGGTTTGGAACATGGGAATTCGGGAGCCTACGTTCTTGTGGCAGACATATATAAAAAGCAACGGTGAAGATAAATGGAATGCCATATTAAACTGATTTAACAGCCCAACAACTCAGATGCTACCCGCATGAAGCTTGAATCCTTGCTTGGCTGCTATTTTTCATGTTGGCATATGTTCTACACAACACTAGTACTGTAAGTAGTGTAAGTAGATTACAACTGGATGTTAATAGTTTCCCTCTCTTGCAATACACAATAGGAAGAACCTCATTGAAACATTAGATCATAGATTAATGTTCTCATAAATCAGCAAGTACCAAAGGACTATAGAGGTCGGGCGTGACCCAGTACTCTCAACTGTCAGCCTTAATATACGTAGCGTATGGTACAGCCCGATGCAGCTGACACTCGTGGACATGCTTCACCTATCGTAAGCTTACCACAGCTACAAAACATCTGAAGTCAGCCGCCGGGCTGATTTTTTCTTCATTCATTTGAATGACATTACATTAGCTTGGTAGGTAACCACACTCGAGTAGAGATCACAACACTTGACGGTTTATCCCACGTGCTTTGATCCGGGCCTGTAGCCCTTGCTGCCCTATATAACGGGACTTCGAGTAGGGTTTAAGTACGATCCTTCTTGAGTTCTAAACGGGGGATGAGGAGTAGACACATCTCGCTCTATGCTTGTTGAGCGCTCGCTCCCAAACTTGTTACAAAATGGGCGCTCACCACCGTTTGAATCTGACCTCTTGAACCCTGGAAGGATCAAAATCTTTGCTTTTATTAGGCGGTTATTGAATTGATTAGGTCGAGATTAAGCGATTAGGTAGACATTAAATAAATCTAAACAATAAATTAAATTAAAATGCATTAAACTCATGGATATGTATTCACAGTCCATAAAACACAGGCTACTTCGCTTTCATTTAGCCTCTTTTGACCTTGTCCT
>LDJE01043982.1:0-11401 GCA_001021135.1 Selaginella kraussiana
TTTTAAATATTTTAGGTAGTTTAAAAATTCCAAGAGTCTTTCGGTTGTCCATTGCACCACATGAAAAAAGAGAAAGTCAACAAGTTCTGTCAGCAGTTTTCTGAAGTTCTCACGCTCCTGTAGTACTGTTGCATGGAATTTGATACTCATTGCGTTACTACAGGCTACAATGTTTTGTGGCTCTAGATCTCTCCAAAACTGCCTTACTTAAACTCTTTGCATTTAATCACAAAGAATTTTTTTTTGAATTTGATACTCGTTGCTACTACAGGCTACTATGTTTTGTGGCTCCAGACTAATTCTCTCCAAAACTGTCTCACTTAAACTCTTTGGCCACGCACATTTAATCACAAAGTATTTCAACAAAATGCATGCAACAATGCCCGATGTACTCAGGCATCATTTTCAGCATGCCTTCCCGTAACTGCGTCAATTTTCCATCCGAGTTTGCGATCTCAAAGTCCATATCTATAAAATGCATAATGTATGGACGCATACATCTTAGCATTCTTGAATTCTTACAAATGAGAGCAGACAGTGGATTTGTACCGTTCTCAAGGAGTTGAACCAGACAGTGAGCTCTTGCATGCTGTGATCCGCGAACTTATCAGGCTTATAATAGGTGGTAGAGCTTTATACTGAGCACATGACACTGAGTCAAGTGAATATATGGCAATGGATAGTATGACAATATATTGCAACATAAAGATTCTGAATGATGCTCCAGGATGAGGTCAGTGAATTCTCTGCATGATGATGCTTGAGAGTGATGCTCAAGCTAGCATGGCCCTACATTTCATTTAGGCCTACCAGTCGCTGCGAGTTTCTCTCTTCTTGCTGAGATTACTTGTGCTGTAGACGACATGATACCCCCATTTTGTCGCTAAACCAGGAATACAATCTAGTTACATAACGAAACAAATAATGTGTCTTATGTTTAATTGGTTTGCACATTAATTAATGTCCTGAACAAGTGAAGTTGTTGAGCATTATTTATTTATGGTTCAACTAAAGATGGTCCTAATCCTATTTCACCACCGATTGTATTCCTCTCTTTTTGCCTGCCCATCTGTTTGTATAGTTTTCTTGAGAAACTATGCTCGGAGAAATCCCAATTTGTGACAATTCCTGCTGCTGCATGTCACAAGGTCCTTCACAAGAGGCTTCTTTCTTTCTCATCCCGGGATTTGGTGGAGCTCTACTAATATGAGGAAGAAGGGTGAGAAGACCATAGACTGTGCCCAAAGTAGTGTCTAGCTCATTTCATATAACAAGTGCCTTCTCTTCAAGACACAGAAGTGAACATCTGAATGGGTGCTCTTCGACTTAAAAATGCACCCGAGTTCGTTCCCTTCAAACTTTTGTTATGGCATTGTTTTTCACTTGTTTCCCTACCGAGATGTACATGAAAAGTTTATACTTTAGTCTACAAAATATACAACATACTCATCAAAAAATGATAACGGAGTACATGCTTGGAACGGAGAAAAAAGCTTTCAAATTCTATATTTCTTTTTTTATTTGTCATTATAAAAAATTATATAATTATGCTTAAATATATACAAGAAATGCGGGAAGGTGGATGCTTAACATTTGACTGTCTACGCTTAGAGATTTCGTAGCCACCGTCCTCGCATTTTTCGCCGAGTTATAATAATTCCCTGTACCCTTAAAAAATGTCCCTTTAAAACCATTTAAAAATAAGGTCTTCTAATACCAAAAGGTCTTGCAACAATCTTCCCTTTTTCATACAATTTTATCACTAGGTTCGATATAGGTTATTATTATATAGTGTTTATATAGATAACTAATCGCCTACGGAATACGCTAACATACTTGAAAGTACACGCACCTGGTTCCTGCCCACCGCAGAAACTGAGCATGGCTTGGTCATCGTTATTGCTCATCAGCTCAGTCGAACACCAAACGAACAAACGACCATGTTTGTGAATGGCTACCTGGCACCCAGCCTTGGTGTTTGTTGTAGACTGAGCCTGATATTGCTCACTACTGCACTAGACGATCGGTGTTATAGCTCCCGGACTTGGTCTGTAAAAAGTTCCTTTTTTAGTTTCGTTTTTCTCCATTGAATTAGGTTTAGGTTTTTCGTTTCGTGCAGGAACATACAAGACCGGGGTTATGGTCGGACTCTTGAGGACCTGAAACCCGCAGCTGTGCCAGCTTGGTTGCAGTTCTTGACGATCTTAGCTTTCATCGAGGAAGAAAACGAAGACTGAGTTTTGGCATTCTACTTGCTAGACCGTGACTAATTAAAATGGAAGTTTTAGAATGGAAGCTTGGCAAAGTTCCTGAAAGAGAAGGGCTTGGTTTTTATTTCTGTCTGGTTTAAGACGCTCAATACAGCAGGTGAACAAAACTTTTTCTTCCACTTATTAAGCTGTCCACAAAACTGAGAGATGAGATGCATTTCCTTGTGAGAAGAAGATGCTCGATTCGATGATAGTGAAGTTCCGATCCGCGTAATCACACACCACCGGCATTATGGCGAGCCGGGGACCACCCGCGGGTCAACGTTTGGGCCTTGAAAAGATAAGATAAGAAAATGTAAAATGTATTAATGCATTTATCTGGAAATCGACCAAAATAGCTTTTAAGGCCGTTTCTCCTGGCGGCCACCCCAGAGGAGCTTGCGCCCGATGAAATGTCAGGCACATAGTTGAACCCCTAACAAACAATGAGCTGCGGAAATCCGACAATATGCCAGCTGCCTGCAAAATTGATAATGTGCACAACCGAGATGTTAATGCAAGGATTGGTATAGATTGCGTTACCATCGAATGGGCTGATGAGAACAACTTATAGTCTAATGTTTCAAGATCCTTGCTGTGTCAAGCCTAAGGGCATGTGCAGAACGAACAAGGCAACGATGACGGGTTCCTGAACTCTTCTATATTTTTGGTAGACGAACAAATCGAGACCAACTTGAAGGAAATAGATAAAAAGATTTAGACCATCTTAGTTAAAATTCAACGTTTGTAGCTGGCCAACAAAATTGGGATGAGCAAGGACCATGAGTGCCGATTCGTCAACGAGAAGGAAAACATGGAACAAGAAGAGGAACATAGAACTTTGGAACTTTGCGCGCAAGAGGAAGACACCCAGCTCTCTGAAGATTCATCTTCAACAAGGTCTTCAACATCCTCATGACGGCTACCAACGATTGTTGTTTCCTGCAAACAACGAAATTTTGTTTTCCGCATGCATTATGTTCTAGTGAATTCTGTGATGCAGATTGTAACAATAAATTCAGGATCATCGTCGACATCAAGCTCTTGCCTTCAAACATGGTCAGCGCATGAAAAATGCCTCAATATCAAACAATGTATAAATACTTCAGGATTGAGATCCACAGCCTTCAACATGCAGCTCCAAAAGTGCTTAAATCACGTCGATCGAAGTGGCCAACATGTTGAAGTTCCAAGAAACCAAACTATGTAAACAAGGTTGTTTGCTGGCTACCTCAGGTAGACTGCACGCTCGAAGCTTTTGGGTGTTGCATGTTTTTCAGTTACCAACAACTTTATAGTAAGAATTCTGGTCAATGTTAATAAATAGAGCATTTTTTGTTGCATGATGATTACACTATGGTTTATTGAGCTTTTCATTTAGGAAATCAAGGTGGAAGAATTCTAAGTTTTACCAGACATAAAATAGTTACTACCTATGAAAATGTGTTATTAATATTGGAGAATAGATAGATATTTCATTTCATTTATTTACAACGATGTGTTATTAATATTGGAGGATAGATAGATATTTCATTTCATTTATTTGTAACGTGTTCCTTAGAAGGAACGATATCCCCTACAATCAAGATAGAGGACAAGATGAAAAAAAAAGGGAGTGAATGTATTGCAAGTACATTATATATAAAAATGTTAAATATATGAAAGAAACTTGCATGTTATGACAGCTTTAATAGATAGTGTTCCAATATATGCCTAAGCTCTCTAACAATCTAAGTAGTACGCGGAGGATCACCTTCAGGGAACGGATCGAGGGCGGCACTATCACCGTGGACGTAGAAGTCGACGATGGCCCGCATCCGCTCGGCCTTGGCGACGTGAAAGTTGCAGTGCACGGTGACGGGCCGGGCGAACTGAGTGGGATCCTTACGGACGATGGAGAAGAGCGTCTTGCTGTTCATGAAGCTCAAGTAGTCCATCACTCTCTTGGTAGCATGGAGTCCGAAGAACCCCGGCCTAGACGGGTACAAGAGCTCCTCGTTGTAGACCCGCTGATCCCAGAGTTTGGGGTTTGCCGAAACCCGAGCATAAACCCGGTCCACGAACTCGAGGGCGGCTACAGTCGGACGAAGATAGAACAGACCCGAGTTGAAGGTCCACAATCTCACGGAGAACGCAATACTGCAAGCTCCCATCGCTGGATCCTCCATCTCATCGAGGAAGCCGTAGCTCGTCCTGTTAGTTGATCCATCCGTCTGGGCCTCGACGTCCGAGTCTCGGTGGAGATGCCGGCCGCTGAACGGGTTCTGGAGGTAGACAACGTCGACGTCCGAGAGGAGGACGCTGTAGCCGAGCACAAGAAAGTCACGGAGCAGCAGGAACTTGTAGCTGGAGATGTGCCGGCCCTCGAGGGTCACTCCCGTCCGATCCACCGGAGTCGGAGACACGTCCGACGCCGGTGAAGTCGGAGACAGCGGCTGGTAGACGTCGAAACGTTTGTAGATGGGAGCGTGGAGCTCGTCGGCGGCTGCGGCCGAGTCGCGGTCGAGGGCGATGACGATGTAGTTGCGGACGCCGACTCTTTGGATGCTCGCCACCGCCAGCCGGAGAACTTCGATGACTTCCTTGGTTGCGAGAAGGACCAGAACCTCTTTGTTGATAGCCACCTTCTTGAGGAGCCTCGCCAAGGTCGGGTTCGCCGCTTCGCTGTCCGGGACGAGGAGCTCGCTTGACAGACTCGCTCGGACTTGTCCGGCTGCTCCTGCTCGAGGCCGTTCTCGGCGGAGAGTTGCGATCTCGGACTCGAGGAGCTGCAGCGTCTTCCGAAGATCGGTAACAACGCTGTGCACCTGCAACAAAGAGGGGGAATCCCACAGTCAGGACTAGAAGTCCCCAAAAAAAACACCAAAATGACAAGTGCACTAAATGCTCGAACAAACTCACTAAACACTTCTCACCAAACGCCCAGGAAATCCGTCAATGCAAAAAAACTCCCCCAAAAAAACTCCAGAAAAAATCGAAGATTTCTCAAGGAACACGAGGAGCAAGCACTCTACCTGCAAAGCGTTGCTCGTGTACAACCAGGCGTCCGGGTTGGAGTAGAGCCAAGCGATCGTTCCCGTCATTGCTAACACCGAGAACGTCACGGCTACAATGGCAAGCTTGGACCGGCCATGAGCGGCTTCATACTTCTTACTCGCCATCGGAGCTCGGCTGAGGCCCAAGCACAGTCCCTAAGTAGTGAGAGCTCACACTCTTTCGACTGCCTTGGCCTCTCTTATTTAGACCTCGTTTCTGCGTATAAAAAAAATGCGTACATCCCGCAAGAGCCCAGAGAGGTGATAATGTTGTGCTCCACCTAACATGGCCACCTTATGCTGGCATGCTCCGCACATTGCCAAGGACGAGCGGGCAATAGCAACTGTAAGAAAGAAAGAAAAGTGAGAACAGTCACACCTTTGATACAGCCGCACCATGTACTGCGAAAAATCTCCATCCAGAAGCATCGTCATTGCACCAAAAAAAATCCTGGTCAATTAATGGGCTTTTTTCGCGGTTTTAACAAGATACTACAAAGCAAAAACACTCACTTTGCGAGATTATTGAATGTAATTAAATAAATTGAATTGAGAATCATGTTGTTTCAACTTTCAACCGTGAGCACTCGTGGAAATCCATAGTACTTTCCGAAAGGCACAATGAATATGACCCGAGAAAGGTATACAACAACTTTCCACTGGCATTTACCAATTCAGGTGTCAATATTAATTAAATTAAAATAGGTTAAAAATCATAACCCGGGCAAATGTCATCGTACCATAGAGAGAGTATGACCTTTAAAGGCATAGAACAACTAACTACCCACGTTGGTAATGGTCCTGGCAGTCACCCTCAATGGTACACTCATGAGAATGAAAGTCACAAAAAGTGTTGACGTTATTCATCAAGGGCAAAACATATGTATAGGGCAAGGGCAGATATTTGCCAATCACATGCCCCGCGTGCTTGAAGTCGAAGGTTCGGACGACACCATATGCTTGACACGCGAGAGGATGGAGTCCTTGGAGGGGTCATATGGATGATCCTTGGATGGTATTTCCAATATGGCCGGTATTGGTTTGCTGTAGCTGTCGATGGTAAAGCGTATCATGTCTGCGATCTGCAGCCACGAATACGTACGTCGTTAGCTCTCATGTACGTAGATCTGTACAACTATGCCGTTAACTATGCTTGTACCCTATCATGCGGTTGAAGCTTCGTACTAACATGCAGTTAACTGCAGCTATAGTCTGTACATGAAGATGCCGTATATCATACATATAGGGAGTTTAAATGCAGTTAAACCGTTTAACTACAATGCATAGGTACTTTAAACAACGTTAAACTTGAGTTTAACTACCGTATTACTGCATGATTCATTTCTATACGTACGTATTGGCTGATCAGAATAACTGCGATGTCGTCTCTCGCAGTGAAGTCGCGGAACGTATCCTCAATGGTCTTTACGCTTGTTTCTGTAGGAGGTATGTATAAACGACGAATACATTGATGGATATACGTACTTGCATCAACGAGGAGGTAATTGGTTTTTCGACGGAGATCTACATTTCCAACTCCAGCGAGCAGAAACCCCGTCACCGTATCCTGATCATGCAATTTCCGAGATCGATATAAGCGAATGCAGACATACCTCATCCGCAATGACAGCAATGAGATCGGCGCCGCGAGATTGAACCTGCTGTGCCACTGTCGCCATGAGCTCGATCAATGAGTGATATGAACCCTAAAATTCACAAGAACCCTAATGCGATAAGAACCCTAAAATCAGCAACTTGGATGAAGCGAAGGGAGGACAAAGCGCAATGGCAACGCCAAGCCCAGAAGCCCCAAGCACAATCTCTTCAGGTAAGTTCGCAGGAGTATAACGTATGTCGAGCATGTATTTGGTGTATTTCTACAATACGTTGTGTGTTGGCCCTGCATCATTTCACATGTATCATTGTACCATTTCACGTAGTGCACTGTTGTACTTTATCATAGAAGGAGCATGTATATATCAAGTCGCTGTTGTACTTCATCTTTCCATAGTTGGGGCCATGTGTTCGTTGCTGTTGAGAGCATTCATTGGCACTTTGGGACCATAAGACCTTTCTGTGCCTGTCATCATGGCCTCGAAGTTTCTCAACTTATCGTTCAGGCATGTATTGGATGAGGTACTTTAGCTGTATATGTATTGCATTTGTATAAATATATATTGCCTTTCTGTGTATGTATTGCATTGTGTATAAAAGTCGGTCATTGCATCATATTTGTGTAAATTTTTGTGTTTGCAAAGAACTCGAGTGTTTTATTGGTTTTTTTTTTCCAATAAAAAGATGGAAATCTGTGCACTTAAACGCAACAGTGCACGTATAATTTAAACCGTTTTTGTTTGCAGGAAAAAAAAGGCACTAATTGGCTGGCAGCAGCTTTTAACCTTTCGAATTTTCTCCCGGGTCTTCTCGTGGGGTTTCTTTTCGGGCTCTTGGCCGAAGTTCCCGCAAGCGGAAGTAGAAAAACGCTGTCTTTCAACAAGAAAACTTCCACTTCGAGAACCAGCACCTCTTCGTCCTCGGAAAATTCATTGGAAACAAGCAACGACGGCGAGCTGAAGATGGTAAAAGTCCCTCTTTTACGAAATTTATCCTTGGTTTTTGTAATGTAGGTGTTCGTCGTCAGGCAGGACTTGAAGATGGGAGGTGGAAAAATCGCTTCTCAATGTGCACGTAAGTTCGCACATGAAATTTTTGCTTATTCTTGATGCTGGAAATTTGTAGATGCGGCTGTTGGAATATATAGCCAGCTTATGAAAAGGTACATGCAGATAGTCTATTTGAAATAGTCTGCAACCATAAAACAGTATGGACATAGTCCATTTCCCGTGGTCTCTAGGATATTCGGTTTTTTAAACTATTAACTACATCATTAGGATATTCGGTTTATTCGTTAGGTTTAGTGTCATAGGATATTCGGTTTATTATTATTAACTACATCATTAGGGTATTAGGTTATTAGGTTAGGGTACATTAAAATCTCTTTGACATGGTCTCTATGATATTCGGTTATTAACTACATTGTCCTATTGCAGTGATCGGGGTTTGATAAGTCAATGGGAGTCCTGTGGCCAGCCAAAGATTGTTGTTACATGCAAAAACCAAAACGACATGTAAGATTTGAGTCCATATTTTGCAATGAATTTTGACAAATCCAACCAGGAACGAGCTCCGGAACAAGGCAGAAGCAGCCGGACTTCCGACATACACAATCGCAGACGCCGGACGAACTCAGGTAAAATCAACATAAATTCCGTTGCGTGTTAAGAGGGATTTTCTTACGATTAAACGATGTATTTCAGGTTGCAGCGGGCTCCAAGACCGTGTTGGTCATCGGGCCAGGTTTGTACTCGAAGTAGGTATTCTTGCTCGAGTGACTATCGATCGAGTGCAGGTCCAAAACCTTTCGTGGATTCGGTGACAAGACATCTTCGGCTGCTATAGCCCAAAAGGCTGTTTTTATTCCCTGATAATGAAGACAATACCTCTTTTCCTATCGTAGCCTCAGTGGTATGCACTCCGTATACTGCAGCCTTCGGCTCGGCCTTGTTATGGAAAACATCCATGATCTTCTAACTTATTAGGTTGCATACTTCAGTGCGATCGATCAACCACCGATGAAAACCGGTAAATGGTTTTTGGTGTCATTTTGTCCATGGTTTTTTTCTGACTTCGTACTTTTGGCCATTTTGCAGGGCTTGATAGCTTTCCTCCACCATGAAAAATAAAAAAACAACGAGAAAGTCCAAGAGCTCAGAACTCTCCCGTATCTATCACGTGAAGAATTTTAGTTGGGCGCAAATGCAAAAGCGCTCTCGATCTTGACTTCTTCAAGGGGGGTACGCGGCTTCCAAGTTCAGCTTTTTGTCGATAAATTATCTCTACGTGAACATTGAAGACGTATAGTACCAAAAAAATGGCATTTTTTGCTGGTAGGTAGACGATTTCTTCAACGTTAACTACGGGTTCGGTTCCAGGCAGAGCATTTACGTCTACGAGGACACGACGGTACATACAAATGCAACGATTCATTTACGTATACGAATACATACGCCTCCAGCAGAGCAAATGCTTGACTATGGAGTGCGTTAAATGCAGACTGTGGGGAATGAGACTGGATAGGACAGGCTGGTGGATTAACACCGCTAATCAGGTGGGATTAGCGGCTGGCGGAGTATTAATCTCCCGCAGTTACTTTCGGCCTTTATTGAAGGTGTGTGTGCAGCAGAGGGACTCAGGAATCATCTATCTTCCTCCTCGTCGACTCAGTCATCCCACCAAACGTTCTCTGCGATTGATAAAAACTCGCACTCCACCGACCTTTGGTTGAGTCCACAAAAGCCCGATCTCGACCTCGGAGTGTTCGAGAGAAAAAACTCCGAGTTTCTTCAGAGGTCTGTGTTTTTTGCATCCATTTTTTCGAGGTTTTTACCTTAAGATTGCTGCTGCAGGAGCAATGTGGATGGCTCGGAGTTTCTACATTGCCGTGGTTTTGCTCGGGTGTTTTCTCCCGGCCCGAGCTCAGATTGCGCAGTTCGTCTTCGGGGACTCACTCGTCGACTCCGGCAACAATGACTACATTCTCTCCATTGCCAAAGCCAACTTCTACCCCAACGGCATCGACACTCGGAGCCGAGCCGCAACCGGACGCTTCTGCAACGGGCTGCTCATCTCGGACTTTCTGAGTAAGTCGGTCTCGTCCTCGGACTGATATAACGTTTTCCTCGGACACCAGGCCAGTTCCTCGGAACCGAACCCGTCCTCCCGTTTCTGGATCCAAATGCAAGGGGCCGAGATTTGCTTCGGGGCAGCAACTTCGCGTCTGCTGGAGCCGGCATACTGACCGACACCGGATCGATCTTTGTAAGTCGAAATTTTGTACTTTGAACGACGGCCGGTTGGTGACATTTCTACGATTCTCCTTACAGATCCGCCGTATTACGATGCCGGAGCAACTCGGACTGTTCCAGCGGTACCAGTCGCAAGTTGCGTCTCTCATCGGACAACAGGCAGCTGCACGGCTGGTCGCAACTTCGCTGGTGTCCGTCACCGTCGGTGGTAACGATTACATCAACAACTATCTGCTAGCCGGTTCGGCTAGACGGGCTCAGTTCCCCGATCCGAGAGCGTTCAACTCGCTCCTCGTGAACACACTACAAGGCCAGCTTCGTGTACGTATTTCTATACATAATCCCGTATTTTAGAGCTTAAAAAACGTGTATTATTTTGCAGCAACTGTACAGCTTGGGAGCTCGTAGGATTTCCGTCTCCAACATGGGCCCCGTCGGCTGCATTCCATCTCAGAAGTCGATGAGACCTCCAAGCGGAGCTTGCCTTGACGATTTGCAACAAGACGCCGTTCACTTCAACTCGTTGCTCCAGCCGATGTTGCGCCAGCTGAACTCACAGTTCCCGGATGCCATCTTCCTCTACTCCAATGGATTTGGAATGCTCATGGACATCATGAACAATGGAGGATCATTTGGTGAGCTTTCGGTAGCTTACTTATTTTAGAGCTTGTGTTTTATGTTGTTTTTTTTTTTCAGGGATTCAGAACGTGAGGGATGCATGTTGCGGCCAGGGAGCTTTCAATGGTAATGCTATTTGCACTGCGGCTTCGAGCTTGTGCCCCAACCGGGATGCGTTCCTGTGGTGGGATCCTTACCATCCCACTGAGGCGGTGAACAGAATCATCACTGATCGACTCCTCAATGGACCTCCCTCGGATATCAGCCCTATGAACCTCAGACAGCTCCTCAACCAATGATCAGTCTGTTGTTTGCAATTCTTACTATACAAGTCTACACACAAGTTTAGAGTTGCTTGGTTGTTGCATTCTTTTCTAAAACAGATGTCTTAAAATTACTTACATTAAATATACTTGAATTTAGAGCCTTACAAAATGCAGTAAATAAACTTCCTGATCACATAGATTGCATTTAAAGCCCTTGCACGTGATACAACAATATACTGTAAAGCTATATTTAAGTGGATAAATATGTCAAAGGAGGATAGACCTAGGATTTGATAATATGTATTGTTATTGTACATTCATCGTTGTATGTGATGTTATTGTAAGCAATGTGGAGTAAAGCAATGTTC
>LDJE01044022.1:0-12478 GCA_001021135.1 Selaginella kraussiana
CCCTAACCCTACCCTAAGCCCTAAACCATAGCTCAAACTAAGCACTTCGGTGTGGTGGCAAGTTGAACAGACTTCGAACTTCACTGGCAAAATCTCAGCTGATTATTTGTAGCTTTTCAGAGCTAGTACGGTGCCTACTGTGCAATTTCACAAGCTGGAAGTAAGCACTACTCTTGTCACTGAGGAGATCCTTAGGGCTTCCCTGCTCCACTACTCCCCCATCTTGCACCACGGCTACAAGGTCTGCATTTCGAATGGCCGAAAACCTGTGAGCAACTACAATAGTCGTCCTGCCCTTCATCAACCTGTCCAGAGCTTCCTGTACATTCTTTTCAGAGTGGGCATCAAGTGCACTTGTGGCTTCATCCAGGAGTAATATCGCCGGACATTTGAGCACTGCTCTCGCAATAGCAACTCTTTGCTTTTGTCCTCCTGAAAGTTGGACACCTCTCTCTCCGACTGTTGTGTTGTACCCATCCGGAAGACCGCTTATAAATCCATGAGCATTTGCTGTCTTCGCAGCCTGCACCACCTCACTTTCACAAGCACCTTCTTTTCCGTACTCTATGTTGTCATATATAGTTCCAGAGAAGAGTGCGGGCTCCTGTTGGACAAGGCCAATATGACGTCTCAAAGACCTCAGATTTACATTCCTGATGTCTTGACCATCCACGAGAATGCAACCGCATTGAGGGTCGTAAAACCTCTGTATTAGGGCGACCACGGAGCTCTTACCACAGCCGCTAGCACCAACCAAAGCCAGGCTTTTACCAGCTCGAACTTTGAGGTTCAAGTTCCTGAATATGACCACGTCGCTCCTGGTAGGGTAGCTAAATGTAACTCTTCGAAACTCAACATCCCCTTTCACTTCGAGAAGGTCTTCTGCTTCTGTAGAAGGGATTTGGTTATCAAGATCGCAAATCACAGTTCATATACCTGTGTGTGGATTGATCAGGCCTCTCCTATCCATGAGTTCAAACACGGAGTATAAGGCCTGACTGCCCTTAATCAAATCTGGAGCAGTAGCCAGCGTCTCAGCAACTCCAAACGCAGTGATGATGATCACCATGAACGTTTTAATGGCATTGGCGAAACCCGTCACGCCTTTCTTGATCAGCACAGAGCTATACCAGAGGGCCAAAGCATAAGAGGTGTAAAGGAAAAACTGGGACACGCCGTAGCATAGGCCTGCAATGTGTCCCCTCAAAAACACCTTCTTTTTGGGTACCTCAAGTTCTTTCATGAATGATTCTATCACCCGCTTCTCAGCACAATAAGCAGCCACAGTTCGAATGTTTCCTACCGCCTCACTGGCAACAGTGCTTGCTCTACCGTAGGCTTTAGATAAATCTCCGCTAAAGCCTTTTAAAAACATTTGCTGAATATTAAGTATTGTTAGTGTCAAATGTAAATGAGTGGAAACGGTTGAAGATTACCTCTCCGACGAGTGCAACAAGTAGCAGAGGAAACGTTGCAGTGATAACGATCGCTACTCTCCACTCCAGCAAGTAGGCAATAAAAAACGCAACGAACATGAGCGTAATGTTCTGGAGTATCGTTGACATGCGATCGGCAATCACAACCCTGACCATTGCTGCATCTGAAGCTAAACGGGATGCAACTAAGCCACACCGGTTTTCGTCCTGATCAAACCAAGAAACTTCATTGTTCAGCACACCTGAAAGTGTGACAGGTTAAAAGATGTGCTAATACCATTTAGGGTTTAGGGTTGACAGACCTAAGAACATGAGTTCACGAACTCGCTTGGTCAAGCTTTCACCCATTGCCCCAAATGAATAGTGCTGAAGAACGTGGCTGAAGACCACACAGAGAGTTGATCCTGCCAAGATAATCGCAAACTTTGAGACTTCTCTCTTGAGGTACTCTTTGTCGGGGCTGTAAAACGTGATCAGCACTTCCGTAATAGCCAAAGCGAAGAGAGGGAACTCGCAGCCCGATATCATTGCTCCGATAGTACCGAGCACAGCATATGGCCACTCTGGTTTGTTTAGTTTTATCAGTCTCAAAATTGATGGCTTTTGAGGCTCGGGACGACAGTCATCGTCTCCAGCGGCAAGATGGTCAGCCTCGACTGAACTTCTCCCGGATGAGGAAGAGTAGTGCTCAGATGGCCTGAAAGTAGCAGTAAAAAAGTTAAAGCATAAAAATATATATTGAAAATACGAACATACCCGGCATTTTTCAAAGGCACACCTTCACTGAAAAGACCAGTATCTTGCAGCTTCGAGAGTGCAGCATAAGTACCACCATCTCCTTTCCCAATGAGCTCTTCGTGAGTTCCAATTTCTGCAATCCTTCCCTGATGAACCACGGCAATCATGTCTGCATGTCGTATGGTGGAGAGCTGGTGAGCTATCACAATGGTGGTTCTTCCGATCCTGAAACGATCCAGGGCTTCTTGTACTAACTGCTGGGAGCCGGTATCAAGTGCACTGGTGGCCTCGTCAAGGAGTAGTACCCGGGGGTTCTTCAACATGGCCCTTGCCAATGCCACCCTTTGCTTTTCACCCCCTGATAGTTGCACACCTCTTTCGCCAACCTGCTTGTTCTATCAAGTATTAGGGTTTAGGGTTTAGAAGGTTTAGGGTTTAGGATAGTAACCTGCGTTTCGTAACCATCTGGAAAGAGATCAATGAAGTCGTGAGCATTAGATGCCTTTGAAACTTCGATCAGCTCCTCCATAGTGGCATCATCCTTGCTGTATAGCAGGTTTTCACGGATGCTTGTAGCAAATAAGATTGGCTCCTGACTAACTAATCCAATTTGCCTTCTCAACCATTCGAGCTGGAGGGACTTTATGTTCATCCCATCCAGAAGAACTTCACCTGAAATAAAAGTCGCAACATTTGAGCAAGAGAAATTATAGAAAGTACAAATATTCATACGTACCAGACAAAGGATCATAGAATCGCTCTATCAATGAGATGACAGTGCTCTTTCCAGACCCACTATTACCAATGATAGCAACTGTCTTTCCAGCCGGTATTTGCAGAGAAAAGTTCTTGAGCACCATGGATTCTGGGCGAGAGGGGTAGCTGAAGAAGACGTTCTTTATCTCCAGATTCCCCGTTACCTCTTCAAGTCTGCTACCATGGTCATGAAGCATGGCTGGCTTTCTTCTCAAGATCTGTAATATGTTGGACGCTGCAGCTCGTCCCTCTGCAAGAGCCGGTAAGTTTGAGAACGCCTGACCTAAAGAACTGCCAACCACGAAGCATTAAGACGGCATACACAGGAGTAAAATACTTACAAGCCACTGGCCACAATGTTCAATATGGTTGTGAAGGCCTTTCCAGCGTCAGAAAGCCCATGTCGGATGAGCAGGCCGCCATACCAAAGCAACAAGGACCAAGCACATAGCACCAGTCCGTAAGTTACTCCGATCCCTAACCCCTTGATGAGGCCACTCTTTTTCCCAAGTTTTAATGTAGGCTGGAGTGCATTGGAATATGCCTTTAGAGCTCTGGCCTCTCCTCCAAATGAGTAAACGGTTCGTACTTGAGCAATAACCTGGCAAGCCATTTACCTTAAGCCTTGTCTGAAAGCCAAACAGAGATTTCATATTAGAGGCTTTACTTCAACTATACTCAAAAACATCATACCTGCTCTGCTATTTTTCCAGCTTCCTCGTTAGCCTTTTGAGATTTGGATGCAGTATGAATAAGACAGATTGCATATGCACCTGAAATTAAATTTCAAAAGAATGAAATATATGGAACAGTGAGAGTCCACACACCTCCTGCCAGTGCAATGGCTGGAACGACGGCAACCGTGACAAGTGCAAGTTGCCATACTGCCACAAAGCCTGCTACCAAACCTCCGGCAAATCTAGCCAGGAAGTGGATGAGATTTCCGGCCTGGATATGTTAACCCTAGTATTAAGATAGAAGTCGTCACCAAACTCCACTTACCAACCTTCTCACTGATAGCGTCTTGAATGATAAGTATGTCACTGGAAATTTGGTTCACGATCTTCCCCGTACTAGTATCAGTATCAAAGAAACCCACGTCTTGAGATAGAACGGACTTCAGGTAGTTTATACGTATGCGAGCAGACTGTCTTTCACCAGAATGCATCCAGCAAGAGACCTCTACATATAGATACGATAGATTTATTCAGTTCAATATGATGGAAATAATTTTCAGAACTACATAAACTCCAACATACACACCTAGCCAAGCTGCACCAAGCACAACCAACGCCAAGTAGAGCAAATACAGCGAATACTGCAGGTGAAAGTTAAAATCCAGGGTCAGTGCCAGAATAAACTATTAAGCGAAGTTTAAATACCTTGGAGACTTCACTGGCCATTCCTGAAGGATTAGCGTAGTTCTCTCCAAAGGCATCAACTAATCTCCCAAATAAATAAAAGTAGACAGGGACAGCAAGTCCGTGGACACAAGCCCCAATCGTACCAATGGTCATGAGGACGAAGTCATACGGGTCAGCAAACGAATAAAGCTTGTAGAACGGAACCTTGAATACGGGGGATTTCACTGGTTCTGTGTTAATATGAACGGGTTCCTTGTCCTCCAAGAATGACGTTGGTGACCATACGTCCTTACTGTCATGCGGTTGAGGGTCATTGGTTTCGTTCACTTCCTGGCCTTTCAACGTTGTACTATCGTCCAGTTCACATGACTTCCGAGCATACTCGAGCGTGAAATAGCTGTCACAGTCCGTGCAATCCTTGTCAATGAACAAGAGCTCCGTGTCGTCCAGCTCCTCCACCACGCCGTCTGTGTTCTCAACGTTGACAACACTGAGCTCAGTGTGAACTTCATCCCTGTCCTCGTATAGAATCCTCTCATCAATGTACCTTCCAATGTCCTCAGTGGAGAGGGTCCCCATTCTATAGAAAAATCATTTTAGAAAATGAAATTTATATACAATAGTGAGTGTGATCCATTTCATACGGAAATCTACTTACGTGAGTTCCGTCAACCGCGCCTCCTGTTTAGGGCTTCATTATGCTTAACTGTCAGAGGGTTCTTGGAATTTTAGGGCTCGTAGTGGTTTAGGGTTCTCGAGGAGCAATGCGAAGGCGCCCGGGAATATCAGGCTTGCATTCAGCCGCAGCTGCGCGGGTAAGCTCAGAAGCGCTCAAGTAGGTAATTATCTTCGTGTTTTCTTCAGGACCAGTACAGATCCGTAGGCGAAAGCGTCGCAAAACTGAGAACTGATTTGCTCAAGGAGCAACTCGAGACTTTCAGGAAACAGCTTGAAGAATTCGCCAGGAAGCACAAGGTACTGTTTTGATGTTGGAAATCCATTCAAAATGTCATTTTTCTGTGCCTGCAGAATGATATAAAGAAAAACCCGGCTTTCAGAGCCCAGTTTCATGCAATGTGTGCCAAAGTCGGCGTCGATCCTCTGGCTTCCAACAAAGGCTTCTGGGCGGAGCTTCTGGGTATAGGCGACTTCTACTACGAACTGGGTACGTAGTTTCAAAGCTTGAAACTTAGGAACGACTCATTGATTCGAGAATCAGGTGTCCAGATCGTGGAAATATGTCTCAAAACCAGACCTCACAACGGTGGACTCATCGATATGGAAGAACTGAGATCACTTCTTTCGAAAAAACGTCGTGTTTCTCGAGAGCCCATCACCGAGGACGATTGTTTACGTGCCATCAGCAAGCTTAAGGTCGTGCTTAACATTCTTAAACATGGGGTTTAGCACTAATATGTGGGGAAAACGTAGGTTTTGGGAAGTGGCTTTGAGGTGTTCAATGTGGGAAATCGGAAGTTCGTTCGCTCTGTTCCTACAGAACTCAACAAAGACCACAATAAAATAATAGAACTTGCTCAGGTAATGTAGTAGTTAAACGCTGGAGTTTAGGGTGTTTAAGGGATAATCTGAGAATGCCCTAATTTTAGCCCTAATTATAGTAAACTCAGGTTTAATGTCGTTAAACTTCTGTTTAACAGACTCGGGGATTCGTCCTTGGGGAAGAAGTCCAGGCGGCCCTCTCATGGCCCTTGGGACGAGTACTGGACGCACTGGAAGGGTTAATGAAGGTGAGACTTTTTCTTACGTCGTTACTAAGGGTTTAACCATGGTTGCTTCAGGATGGTTTGGTGATGATCGACGATGGTGACCCTGATGGTAGGCGTAGGTATTGGTTTCCCTGCGTGGGCTCTTCTTCAGGCATGGAGGCTTGAATATATTCTTGCGGGAACCAACGTAGTGCTTTGAAAATTTCCAAGCGATGCTAGCTCAAGGTCTCTAAGCCTACTTTTGCGATTTCGAGGTGGAAAGGAGAAAGCGGGCTTGATTCCCGAGCTCATGCATTTGAGCATCTCTCTTTTCCTCATCAAAGTGGGGTGTCATACAGAGTGTAAAGTTTGGCCTAATCGCATTTTGATAGATTTTTATCCCTTTTATTTATTTTGCTCATTCATTTTGTTTCATATAAAAACAAAACACAAATTTGTCATTTAAATTATTTTCTTTACATCCACACAAAATAATAAAACAAAAGTTTATCAGAATAACTATTCCAGTATGGAGCTACCCATGGAAGAACCACGACGTTAAATTATTGTCTATCCATCTATCTACTCACTTGTATTTCATCTGAAATATTATTGTGTTTATTTTTTTTGCAATATTAAAATATAAATTGTGAAGTCCACGATAAACAAACCCACTTTTGAGTGATTGATATGGATTTAACGTCACATTGTTCGTGAATGCAATTAAATTTCTTTAATATTAAAATATAAATTATGAGGTGATGCGGATTTAACGTCACATTGTCCATGAATGAATTAATGGTAAATCATGAAGATATCTGTAAATGTTATCATTTTGTTCTCATTTGAGTGTGCAAAAACTTCAAACTTCAACCACAAAATTAGGTGATAAACGTAGTGAAATTCGTATAGAGTCGCTGTTACATGTGTCCATGTCACGGCCGTAAAATCAAACGGATTCATATTCGAAGAATCCCGTTTTCATGGGAGCTAGCAAGCTCATTTGACCCTCACGAAAGCGAATTCGGCGATGCATGCAACTAACAAACACCCTCTGCGTGAATGATTAGGGACGAAAGCAACGTCGCGTACTTGGGGGAGCTTTCAAATGCCAGCTTTTGCCGAATATTCAAGGGATCCAAAACGAGAATATGTCAACATTTAAAAAAAATGCACCCGGAAAATCCACGCTTCGGCGGCTGCGTTTATGACGCTCGCTCGAGCGCAAGCGTGTGGAATGTGACGGGAAGCGAGAAAATTCCTTCCGTATTCGTTCGTAATGGAAAATCACATTTTTTACTCCGTCTTCCCCATTGTATCGTATTTCGAGTTGACACAGAGGCTCTCTTTGCACTGAGAAAAAAGCCTGAGACTTCCCCCACTCAAAGTTCCACTTTCCACGAATCTCGCTGCTTCTGCCTTCAAAAATCTCCCTGAGACGACTCAGAGTGTTCTTGGCAGTTTTTGAAAGGCATGCTCTTCATCCTTGTAGATTCATAGGAAGAATCATGAGCTCCTACTTCTGCTGCTGCAATGCCTTCTGATCAAATCACAGAAGAGCCTTCTATTCACCATCTTGTCACAAGCACCAGGCTTTTTCCTCTAAAAACCACGATTTTCTAGGGGTAAAACGGATAAAAGTTCTATCCCATTTGCCGCATTTCCCGGCTTTGGTGTCCATTGTATTCCTAGCATCGAGACGAGACTTCCACCATCATCATGAGCTGCATTCTTTGTCCCTATCCTGTTTCTTCCCATTTCCCAGGCACGCAAAGTCGTGATTTGATAGCTCCTGCATTACTTTTATAGCCAAAAATCCGCAGAAACCAGCACGAGTCACGAAGATCTCCCCAAGAACAGCCATTTCTTCCCATAAACATCCTCGCAACGGACTTCCTCATTGCAATGGAGCTCCGTTGCAGCATTGTCCTCTTGATTTTCGCCTGCGCCAGCCTCCCAGTGGTAGTAACTCATGGTAACCACGCCGCTCAGGAGCGTGACAGGATCGTGGGCCTCCCTGGGGAACCAAAACACGGCCCAAAGTTCGGGCAGTACGCTGGTTACGTCCCGGTAGCGACCAATGGTTCCACTTCCAGGGCTCTCTTCTACTGGCTCAACGAAGCGTCGACTCCATTGCCTCATAAAAGGCCGCTGGTACTCTGGCTCAACGGGGGTAAGCATCGCGTATAGTACTTGGAGCTCATTCAATATGGTATTATACGTATTTATATACGTTCTTGGCAGGTCCTGGATGCTCATCTCTTGCATACGGTGCCGCTGAGGAAATCGGGCCTTACAGAGTGGACGCTAATGGGACTGGGCTTTACAACAATCCTTACGCATGGAACACAGGTATGCATCGCACTATAGCACGAGAAATGACATAAAAACGCCTGAAAAATGCTTGAAATGACTGAAAAATGCCCGAAAAAATGCCCAAGAAATGTAAAGGGGGTGCTTTGCGTTTTGGAATGATTTTTTTTGGTATGATTTTTGCTGCACATGGTTGCTTTTCCACCAAGATTGCATGGTATATTGCAAGCCTGGATTTTTGCACTTTTCCCTTGGATGTGCCTGGTTTTGTATGATGTTTTCACGTATATTTAAGTTTAAAACCATTTATTTTTTCTAAATTGCGGGATTTGCGAATGTATGCGTTACCCTTGTGCCTGTCAACTACGTGATTGCGTAGCTTGTTTGATGCTCTCTCAATAATTGTTTTCCTGGTAAAAAATACTGCTTTATCTGAAACTGAACTCTGGAACTTCCTGTCTGAGCAGCATGGCAATGTAAAAGTTTATGTTTTCTAGTACTTGAATGTAGAACTGACTCTCTACATTTTTTTTCCTGGAATTTTTGGCAGTATTTTCATGATTTTTCCATGCTTTTTATCTGCAGTTGCCAATCTCCTCTTTCTGGAGTCTCCTGCTGGAGTTGGCTATTCGTATTCCAATACTTCCACAAATCTGGACGAATTTGGTGACATTCGAACGGGTAAAATACTATGAAATTCCTGACTTTTTTTTTGTTTTTTCTTTATTTATAACAACATATTTTCTGCTGCAGCTGAGGACGCATACGTCTTCCTGATCAGATGGTTTGAAAGGTTTCCGCAGTACAAAGGCCGTGAGTTCTTCATTGCCGGTGAAAGCTATGCAGGTAATTTAACGGTCATTATTTTAAACTTAACCTAACTATGCCCTATGACCTAATTAATTTGACTTAAATGCATCGTTTTCAGGACATTATGTTCCTCAACTTGCCAAGTTAGTATACGATGGAAACAAAGGCAGGGCCTCCACGAGTGTGATCAACCTCAAAGGATTCATGGTGAGTTCCTTTTCGAGAATCCTCAAGACGGCGATTTTTTGCTTGTTGCAGGTGGGTAACGCAGTCACGGACTGGTTCTACGACAATATGGGGATAATTGATTACTACTGGACCCATGCATTAATTTCCGACGAAACTTACGCGAGCATGACGAGGCATTGCGACTGGAACAACGTGCAATTGAACAGCCGCTGCGAGCAGATCATGGACTATGCCTCAAATGAAGAGATCGGCAACGTCGACCTCCATAGTATATATACGCCCGTATGCCTCGAAGCTACGTGGGCTTCCTCCAAGAAAAAACGGCACTGGAACCCGGTAAAAATTCCAAAATTTAGTACATTTATTTTTTTTGTTGTATTGCAGCTTTGGATGGGTCAGGCTGGATTTGATCCTTGTACACCAAGTTACGCTGAAAAATACTTCAATCGACCGGACGTTCAGCAGGCACTTCATGCGAGTACTGGGACGAGCAGCAGCCCCCATTCGTGGACTCCTTGCAAGTAAGTGTCATATTCCTTTGCCGTATATATATACGCTTCTCAGCTACGGTATTTTGGAGAACTGGCAAGACAAGGCGTTCTCTGTGCTGCCAATATACCGGGAGCTCATAAAGGCTGGACTCAGGATCTGGGTTTACAGGTATAAAAGATACCGTTTTTTAACTTAATTAGTTTTATTTGGGTTTTTTTTGGGGCAGTGGAGATGAAGATGCCATGGTACCAGTGACTGGCACAAGATACTGGATTCGTAGTCTACAGCTTCCAGTGCAAGCTCGGTGGTACCCATGGTATCATATGGACCAGGTCTGTTTTTTGTCTATTGTTCAAAGGTGCGATTTTTGAGGTTTTCTCCAGGTTGCAGGCTGGACTCAAGTGTACCAAGGCCTGACTTTTGCTACGGTAAGGGGTGCTGGGCACGAAGTTCCGGTGTTGCAACCCGATAGAGCCCTAGCACTTGTAGCATCTTACCTCAACGGGAAGCCGCTTCCCAGGCGATGATCACGACTTGTTTCATGTCAATATACAACACTTTTGAGTTTTGTTTCTTGGTGTTGTAAATGCAGGGGTATATTCGCATAAATGAGATAATTATAATTATATTGTAATTGTATTCAACACCTTAAAGACCATCAGGTCCATGGCGAAATTCATACAAAACAATAACAGTAAGGATTTATTGTCAGACAAGTCCTCGCCCTTTGCAGGCGTCTCTTATCTCACCTAAGACCTAACTCCAGGACATCGAGTTGGGTTTTCCAGTAGTCTTGAAGGTATGCTCACAAGGTTAAGAAGTCTGCTGAGGTGATCTGATGTTGCTTGCGAACATCAGCAAAACGTTATGTTATCGTTTAAGCGATGATGAAGTATTCATGAAATTTGAGTAGTATTTTTTAGGATTATGTTATGCAGCTTTAGCTTCATGGAAACATAATGTGGAGATATGATACTGTAGATGTCATGGATATCCCTGGATACTGAGACCCCTTCGAGTAGAACTATGTATGCGCATATTAAATGAAATTATGTCATCGTAGGACTTTAGTTTGAGAGTGCTTTTTTTAAGAATCTATAGAGTGGAAATATGCTCCTTATGGATACTGAGATGTCATGCATATCCCGATAGTGAGACAGACTTCGAGTAGAACTATGTATGTTAACGTTGTAAATATTACATATGGGGTATATGGGCATCTTCGGAAATGAAAATATAGACGATGATTTTGAACTTTTGAGTAGTATTTTTTATATTACTGTCTGTAGGGTTGAACTTTTGAGTAGTATTTTTTAAGAAGAATGGGATTGAGACAGACTTCGACATTGTAAATATTATAGGAGTATATACGCATCTTCGGTATATATTAAATGAAACCATGTCATTGTATAGACGATGACTTTGGAATGCATGAACTTTTGAGTAGTATTTTTTAAGAAGAATGGGATTATGTTATGCAGCTTCTATACAAATAATGTGGATATGCTCCTTATGGATACTGAGATGTCATGGATATCCCTGGATACTGAGACCCCTTCAAGTTTTTCAGTGGCTAGATTCTGCATCTTTGCTTTGGAATGCCCAGAGAGCCTCCTTAGAAAGTGTCGACCATCGTTTTCCTTGTGTGGAGCTCATGGACGTTCTCAACCTTCAAGTGAAGGATGGCCTTGTAGATCACCCAAGAGTTCGAAATGTTCTTAGGGATGTGGAGATGGAGCTGCAAAAAGTAGAAGCATTTAAACGTGAACTCCCACTCTCCCATGACATACTAACAGATGGTAAGCTGGTTATGGCCTAGAGTCTTTCAGTTTTCTGACGGTTTAAATCAGCCTCTCAAGCAATTAAACTGTGTCTTTACTCCGTGTCTTCATCCCCTCAAGTGACTGTTTTGAGACCTGAGCCTCGAGCCTGGGGGCTGCCTGATCATATACAGGTATCTACACTTTTAAATACATTTATCTTGGATTTTTATGAAAACATGGTACAGACGAGTGCTTTTGCTCCCTTTCACGATCAAGAAAAACATAAACAGGAGCTACATAGAGAGGTGCAGCGACAACAAGCACCCATGTCAGCTCATCAGAACTCTGTCGGCAATGCAGCTGACAAATTGAACTGTTTGAACACGAAAACGAAGAAGAAGCCAGGTCGGAGGATGTGGTCGACCGAACTACACCAGCGTTTTGTTGCAGTCTTGGATGAGTTAGGGGGACCTCACCGTAAGTCCTTGTTTTCCTTCTTTGGACATGTTCCTATAACGTTGAAGGGTTTCCAGTGGCAACACCTAAACAGATACGAGAATTCATGAAGACGGAAGGTCTTACCAAAGATGAAATCAAAAGCCATCTCCAGGTACTATGATAATGCATACCTGCTCACTGGAATGCTCTGTTCTGGATGTTTCCGGCAGAAATACCGGCTGCACATTGGTAGAAATTTTGCAACTTCTCCGAGCCAGCCACTATTCCTACTAGGAAGCTTTTGGCTGCCTAAAGAGTTTGCACGGCCTGGAAAAGTGTCGTATACCGCAGGCTCACCCAGAGTTCCAAGGCAAGATCAGCCTGCAGAGAACTGCAGGCTGTAATGTTAAGAGCCTTTGGGGTTTGGGTTACTATTTCCCATATGTACTCAAGTGAATAAACCTTGAACATTG
>LDJE01044043.1:0-12399 GCA_001021135.1 Selaginella kraussiana
TATCTAATAATCATACACTTGTTAAATTAGTTCTATTGTTTTGTTCTAGGATGGTGAAAGTGGCACACACCCATTTCATGTTCTAAAATACATGTTTGCTTTTAGCTTGAATGCTTTTTGAGAAATATGCGATGTTTTTGCACATGTATTTAATAATCATACTCTTACTCTGCTGTTTTTTTTCAATAGGATGCTGAAAGTGGCACACACTTCACGAGATTTACCAACATGCAACTCTTATCACAAAATTTGGATTATGCATTTGATCTCTTTGCAATATATGTACTCACACTATCCATATTCCCTGGTTTCGTCGCTGAAGACACGGGAAATCATGGTCTTGGAGATTGGTAAGGCTGCACTTTCTGCTAAATTCCTGGTATAAATTTTTTATACAGGTACGTCGTGGTACTCGTTGCAATGTATAACTTTGGAGACTTAGTTGGACGGTACACACCACTCATCGGTCCCATCTTCATCAAGTCGAGAAAATTGCTCTTCGGTTTAATTCTATCCAGATTTTTATTCATCCCAGCTTTTTATTTCACGGCAAAGTACGGGGATCAAGGCTGGATGTTACTTCTGTGTATTCTTCTGGGCATTTCGAATGGGCATCTCACTGTTTGTGCGCTTGTACAAGCACCTACAGGTTACAAGGTACGTAAATCTCTGAAGCAAGTCGGATCTCCTGAGCTTTTAACTTTTTTTTCCGAAAAACAATCCCTGAACTTTAAACTTTTTCAGGGACCTGAGCAAAATGCACTGGGAAACATTTTAGTCCTCTTCTTGCTCGGAGGGATTTTTGCAGGAGTCACTCTCGACTGGCTTTGGCTTATTGGCAAAGGCTGGTAAAAACCATGTACATAATGGATGTGGAAAATCCCTCAAAATTGTCTATCCCACCAACATTTGTATTCTTTCCTTCCAAGGAATACAGACATCTCTTCAATAAGTGTATCCACAGTACAAGCTCGCACATGTTTGTGTACGGTGTTCGTTTGTACACTGTACGGGCTCATATACACCAAAATGTACTCTTGCATATACCCCACAACCCTTGATCTTTTGACGGTACAACATCGTCCCATACCCCCTTGGGGCCAAGACATTTGAACACAAGCAACAACCATGCGTGGGACCTTGATAGGACCATCTCTTCGACTTCCAGAGTGTTCATATCGTCGTCAAAACAAGGTTTTTCCTAGTCGAACATCGACCTCCAAGAATCAAAGAACCGTCTTTGCTATTCCAACGTCAAGAGCACGTGGAAACCTAGAGTTTGATGGATTGAGCACCACGAAAAGGATGCGTTGACACATAGTCTTGCATGTTTGCAGTGTTTGCTCCAATGTTTTTATTCCTTCCAATGCAAATGGAGGCGTGATTTTGCCACCGGATACACACACGGTATTTGCGATATGCTTCGTCCACTGCGGACCATGCTCAGGGATGAGCAACAAGAGGATAATAGCCCATCTTCCATGATGATTGCGAGAGATGATCATAGCTTCTGTATCTAGTGGAACCGCAAAGCAAAGGCAAAGAAATACCCCCACGCTTGCGACTATGATGGTCCAAGCCACAACATGGTGAGTCAAGATGCCCCAAAAGCCCCTCTCAGTGCCAAAATTGAAAACATTTTCGCGGGGTTTGGAATCAAATCCGCCCGCAATCGATCACAGCCGTCGCATTGCACGCCGCAGATGACGCCATCTGGAGCCAAAGCATGCGCCACGTAAAAGATACGAGGACAGGTGGATTTCCACGTTGCATGACGTGGTGCGACTTCCACCTGGAGGCGCGAGACTCAAATGGGCTTACCATTTTCTGCTACCGTGGGTGCTCCTCATGGGCTTCCATTCTTGACGAACGACGGCGCGACTTTAAGTGGCCAAGTACGTATTTTTCCTTTTTGTTTTCTACGTATGCATCGTATGTTTTCATCAATCTCGCTCAGTGGTCTACATTCTCCTCGGCAGCAGCAGCCGCAGCTGTGCAGCAGCATTCTTGTCACAATATACTACGTTGGAAGCACGCCTTTGAATGTCTAGGTGAGTGGAGGTGCATGTCTCGATCCTTCGTGCTGATGAACTGAACCCCTTGTAGCCTGCTGAAATACGTCCGTGTTTACATGATATATATTCGCGTCTTCGTTCCGATCAAATCGTCGTTGCCATCAGCATCTCGAGATGAATTCATCGTCAATTCATCGTCCATCCATCGTCTTCACCATCATCCCTCCCTTGTGTTTTAATGCACCAGTAGAAGTTCAGAGCAGCAGTGGACCAGGAGGAGCAGCTGTTCTTCTTGCTCATGCACACACCTCAAAAGTACTCCTTGTTCTTTTCCCGTTTTTGATCCCTCTCTTTTACATATCAACTTCCATTTTGAGCAAACCCTCCGTACCCAAACACGATTCATTCAAAGTTGCCTCTGGATCAAAGGTGCTAGCGTATATACACACCCCTTTGACTCTTTCCGTAGAGCTCTGAATACATCTTTCGCAGTTGTATGGGAGCTGTATACGTCATATACATATAGACGGAGCCTGAGGCCGCTGCCTGAAGCCATCTGAAGACTGAACCTTCAACCCTTGGCGTAACGCAACAGCGAAAGCTGGGTGGATATTTCACTTCATTCCCTGCATTCACGCCGGCAAATCGACCGTAGAGCGTTATGATTTCTACCCCAGCCTGAATACGAACCACTGCAAGCAAGCACTTCGTATTCGTATGGTTTCAAAGGTCTCCACAGCTTCTTTAAGTGGTTTTGGTGCCTGCCTGTAGTTCTAACACTTTAAATTCCAATGCCCCCTTTGCAGATGGGTACTCCCGTTGGAGCACTTGCCTCATTGTCCTATGATTTTGAGATATATAGCTCCACATCAATTGCTGCACTCCCAATCAAATCAGATATATACGAGAAGGTTGAACCCCGTTAGTACCCATCGTTGTAAGCTTTTTTCATTTTCACACTGAATTTTTATCCTGGTTTTACTACTCCAGGTTAGGGATCTCCTCAAACAATTCATGCAGTGTAGATTATCCTTGACTACCGCGATAACGATGGTGAAAAGTTTTCTTTCCGTTCAAGTTGCTCCTGTTGGTCCTACTTCTGCTGCTGCTGCTGCTACTTCTGCTACTGCTACTGTGGTAGTGCTGGTGGTACCAAGTATTCTCGCTAAGGAAGGATGAGACTGTGACCGGAACTTATATAGTTCATCGGCATCAATTGTCATCACCATCGTAGCATCACTATTTTCCAAGGATCACCTCTTAGAGGACGCTGGTCGTCTCGTTTTAGAACTTCCGGCTGACCACGACTATAGGCTGAGTTGAGCTGGGCATTTTTACACTTCCGGGTCTCTCTTTTCTTCAGGAAAAAGAGGATTTGTACCGGAAGAATTGAAGGCATTGTGGACAAAAAGAAGGGAAACTCGCAACAGGGACAGCCAAGTTGCTGCAGGGGTACATGGGATCCCTCGAGGCGACCAAAAGATGAGAGCTTCCATTCCATTCTATGGGAGTTAAGTTCACTCGTGGGGGTTTAGCACTTAGGTAGAATAGAGCGTGTTCAAATTAACGTCCCAAGGAAGGTGCTAACTTGACACTGGTATGAGTAGACGATTCTTCAGGTTCAGGCTAGCATGGCTTGTCGTGGATAAGGGATGTCTATGAAGATGGGGTCGCGTTATCACCAGCACCATCGACAAAGCAGCAGCAGCCATGAGATTGAGCTCATTGAGGATGAACACCACCACCACCACCAGCTGCAAAGGCAGCGACTTCACCACAATATGATGAACTTTCTTGGTCCATCTTTGGATGCATGTCCATTGACACCTGCAGCAGCTGCATCCCCCTTGAGGCTTCATCAACAACATTATCTTCAGCCATCAATCTCTCCTCAAGCACTTCCAGTTGCCATTCCTTTCATTAGTAGCATTCCTCATTCTTCACCAGCTTCTCAGCACCAGCAAAGAGATCTTTGTCCTAGATTTCTGCAACATAGTTACTCTAACATCATCAACAACAATCATCAACAACAGCAGCAGCAGCAGCAGCATCAGAACACTATGAGCAGCAGCAGTACTATTAGCACCAATCACAAGCAGCACCTTCAGCAGCAGCAGCTGAGGCTAAGGCAAGATCTCAATTTCTTGCAGGTGGAGGAGGAAGAGGAGGAGCAGAAGGTGGTAGTACAAGCTTCACTAAAAGCAAGTGGTCCCAAGGATGAACTTCCTCACAATCATCATCATGATCATCAAGGTGAAGGTGTTCTTGCTCCTTCTATGGTTGCAACAACCACAACCACAACCACACCAACAACAACATCCGGCATGGGACTGCCTTTCCTCAGCTTGGGACCTCCTGGAAGTGCAAAGATCCAACCAAGGACAATGCTCAAAACTGCAATCCTTTTACCAGAGTCTTCCTCCACAACTTCATCAACTGAAGAAGGTGATTCTGCTGATGAAGATAACAATTCAGCCTTTGATATGGGTGCTCCACCTGCTGCCATTGCTGTTGCTGCTGCTGGTGGTTTTGAGTATTCTTCAGCTTCTTCATACATTCACCCACAAGCACAGCAGCAGCATGAGTTCAGCAGCAGCACGACCAGCAGCGAGAGGTCCATTGTATACGAGGCTTTTGATAAGGAGCAGCTTTTGAGTGGATCAAGGTCCGGGAGGCAAGGGCAGTACTGGATTCCTACGCCGGCTCAGATTCTCGTTGGCCCAACACAGTTCTCATGTCCAGTCTGCAGCAAGACATTCAACAGATACAACAATATGCAGGTAATAATCGGCACGATATATAGTTCTTGAGGCTTTCTTGTACTCTAAGCTATGGCATCTCGTATAGTAGTGTATACGCCTTTAGGAAATTCCCAACTTTCACGAGGTGGGGGCACCTAGCATTCTCCACTCAAATCTAGCAGTGTCTGAAGTCATGCACTTAGCAATTGTTTAGACTTTCCATTGACTTATTTTAGTGAGGGCATTGCAGTATTTTGGCATTGACCAAGTGTGTTCTTGAGCAGATGCATATGTGGGGGCATGGATCTCAATATCGAAGGGGACCCGAGTCTTTGAGGGGCACTCAGCCTACAGCTATGCTTAGACTACCGTGCTACTGTTGCGCCGTTGGATGTCGTAACAACATCGACCACCCTCGGGCCAAACCCCTCAAGGACTTCCGGACCTTGCAGACCCACTATAAGCGTAAGCATGGCATCAAGCCCTTCCCCTGCCGAAAATGCGGCAAGCCTTTCGCTGTCAGGGGAGACTGGCGCACCCATGAGAAGAACTGTGGTAAGCTGTGGTACTGCATTTGTGGTTCGGACTTCAAGCACAAGAGGTCCCTCAAAGACCACATAAGGGCCTTTGGAGCAGGTCATGCTGCTATTGGCGACCCCAACTTCGCTACGAGGGGTAGCAACTCTAGTCGATTGAAAGAAGCTCAAGCTGCCGTGTCGGCATCTGGCGATGGAGTTTCTGATGATGACGATGAAGATGAAGACGAAGACGAAGTCGGTGACAATGACGAGGAAGCCTCTATGATATGCTCCTAGAGACAAGTCCTCCGAAGTGATGGGAAGACTATCTTTGATCATGTAAAACATGCAATGTATTTCAATTCTTTTCATGTTCAATGTTCAACTAGGGTTATACATTCATTGTGCATGTTTGTATGGTGTTAATGACTGAGCCCCTCCTTTACTCAGTGCTGTTTTGTACTAAGGAGCAGTCAGGAACAAGGGACCTTGCACTGTGAGAAGTATGTTTGATCAAAACAAGTGCTGTTCCAGTTCAGGGCACACTTGCATGAATGACTTGTTCCTGCTGCTTGCACTTGCATGCCTTCCTAATATATGCAAAATGTAAGCTTGTTAATGATGCCAGCACCAGGCCAGCCAGCAGCGGCAGCGGCAGCAGCAGCAGAATCAGCACCTGATCAATTGATGTCTGAAGCAGCAACAAGGATCGCTTTGCTTTGCCCACCCAAAATGGCTGACTGCTGCATTTGCTCATGCTAGAAGTCACATTTCCAGGTCAAAATGGAGCAAAAAAGATCAGTTTTTTAAAGCCCCAAATGCTGATCTTGCGTACTTGAGGAGTAATGTGGGAACACAGTTACAAGTCAAAATTTTCTTCCACGTACAAATATATCTTTCTTTGCAGCTCCATCTCACAGAACTTCATAAGTTACCTCAAGTACAAAGCCAGCCGTTCCATTTTTCTACGTCCTCTTTGGTCGTCCGACGTATACTTATCCCCACGTACTTGACAAAGTGCAAAAAGTATTACATATGCACTGCGTAGAATGTGAATAAAACCCTTTCCCTCTCAAAGACCGCAACAAATATTGTCGGTGAGCCGCACACTTTTGATGGCGCCAACTTTAAAAATTCAAATTTGAAAAATCCGAATATGCCCCATATCCTTCGCGCCATCTGGATGGATGAGATTCCTTTCGCTTGCCCGAGGATCTAGAGACCAATCGGAAATTATGCTTCCAACTTTTCTAGAAAAATTCCACGAAAATGAATCCAATCCAGCGAGAGATACTAGCTTTGATCCTGCCTACTGCAGCCTGAAGCAATGGCACCAGCAACACCAGCAGCAGCTCCTGCAAATTGCAGCAGCTGCTGCTGCTGCTGAGTGATGATCTGATGCCTCTAAGAATGCTACTACCGAGTACAAAAAGGCTAGACCTTCACCACCCACCACACAGTACCACCACACACGTTGGTGTATGCCCATTTTAGCAAGCATGAATCCCTAGTAGGGGCCAGCCATCCAAAGCCTAGAGCTTCCAGAGATTGTGGGCACCCACTGCACTGCTACATCTTCTGAAAAGAAAGGAAGTAAGACAATCTCAACGAGAGGATGCTGCCAGGGCACGCAGCTCAGATTTTTAGCTCTTTCAGGGTTTGCCTTCTCCAAGAGACAAAAAGGGTTTTGGATGCAAGCACTACGGTGCCACCACAATGTATTCTATACCTTATATCATATATGCATATACGATGGTATAACATACGATGCCATCAACTATTTATCCATATGCTGCATCATGGTGATGTTTCTCTCAAAGACAGACTCTCTGGGCTCTTTCTGAAGGAACTTTGGAATATTAAACAAAGGCATGAAGGTACAGTCTATGTATGTAGCTAGGCATATTTCCAGTTGTGGACGTGGTCCTTTCCAGACCTATGGGTTATCATCTCAAGGGGTATTTTTCCACATTCTGCCGCTACCATCTATCCGTCCAGCATTCAGTCCAGCGTCCAGTACGAGCCCGCCGGCAGATCCTGCTGAAAGCAAAAAACCACAAACATCATCATACCACTGACACAATCCCTTAGGCTTTAAAAGATGCCATGAGAACGTTTCATGGTCTCTAGAAATGTAGTGTGTTGGAATCAGCATGCGGCCTGTCCGCTAGTTGTCCATCTACCCCTCAGCATCCATTCACTTTGCCAAGGTGCACAAAGACAATCTTCTGGCCATCTTTCAGGTTCAGGCACAGGAGCATGCATTACCATTACCATCATATACCCCCTTTATCAGTCAGTCGTATTGTATATTTTATTTGGAAACAAAACCAAGCGTTACCGTACCGGCATGCTAGTGTACACGGTCCGACTGTGGTCCTCCGACTGCTCCGACTCCGACTCACTCTTTTATCTTTTGCCGGCGTCCGATGTGATTTTGCGTGAAACGTGACATTTGCGACAGCTCCTCCTGCCCAGGGGAACGCCTTCTCTTTCTTCATCGTCTAAAATGAACGACAAACGTTTGTGTAAATGAATGGGCCGCCTGATAAAACAGTGTTCCACCGAAGGGAGGAACTCCTTTCTCGTCACCTTTCTGCATGACAGTGCCCCTGGTCTGGCAGTTGGACAACATCAACCTGTCTTTCTCAACATCAGTTGGCACGCTGCAATCGCCCCGCCTCTGCACTTCTGCATCAAGGCGCCAGCCTCCACCAGGCTTTTTGATATCATAGCTTGAGCAAAAAGATAACTTGCATATTCTCCATCCGAAATGCGTATAAAAATTACTTTGATCCTCAAGGTGGTCCTTCAGTACAAGTACAGTCAAAACTCACTTTTTAGACCTGCATTATAACGTATAGGGGTAATCCTGATGATAATGTTAACGTACTTCACATCAACCTAAAGTCTATTAGATGACTAAGACAATTGGCTACAATGCAAACTCCAAAGACGTAGAACACTACTGGTACGGGTAGCTTACTTCACATCATTGTGACGACTATTCGACTTTTAAGATATTAATGGCTATATAAAAGGCAAGCATTTCTTGATCGAAGTCCATGCAACCAAACCCGGAACTTCGTCCCTCAACGATACGGACCCACGGACCCGACCATAAAGGCTTGCACAACCAGGAATGGGGATTGACCTCCATTGACTTCGTTGCTCGTCGTCCCCAACAGTCCAGGACGACAATGTCTTCGTTGAATGGGACTTGCGAAAGGGCACAGACTCGCAGTGGAAAACTATACACGCATGTTTCATACGGGCTCCACGGACAGCCCGGGGAAGCGACCGTCGTTATGACATTACAAAACCCATGAAAAGTGCTGGACTCCTGCGACATTGTATGTAAATAACTCATCTCAAGCCCAATGAGGAAAATGCGTGATTAGAAGGAACCCACAGACCCACGGTGTGGACTATAAGAGGGAAAGGCCACCACCACCCGCAAGCGCCTGATGTGTTCATTTGGGCAGTTGACGGTCCTACGCAAATGCACCAAACACAAAAAAAAACTTATAGGCACACTCTGGAGCTCCGTGTGTGTGGACTCCACAAAATCAACTGACGGAGATTCCCGCAGTGTTTATATATTTCCACCATTGCATTATAAAAATGGCCAAAGCTTCATCTGCCATTGCGTGCAGCATTCTATCATAGAGAAAAAAAAGCCATATTTTTTGGCGTTTGAAATGCACGCTTCACCTAGAGTCCCAAGCACAAAACAAACATTCCGAAGGCGAAAAACCATGCTTGAGAGAGTTGTCCTTTATTCTTTGGATTGGCTGGACCTCTAAAGTTCACTGACGGCCCACTTGTACAATACTACTTACAAATACAACTACAACTACGAAGACAGCTCTGAGACGTGAGGACGACTCTCTCTGGCCTGATGGCACTGATGCATAGAAGGCCTCTGCCATGTATAAGAAAAGGAATGGTGCAAGCTCAATGAGATGCCATCCTTTGCTACATTAGTAATGCCTGCAGCAGAGTTGCAGCTGCGGCCCATGTTGCTCGCTGTTAATGGGCCTGAGGTGTTTTTCTCGCTCTCTCCAATTGGTCATCTTGAAAGCGTTGTTGATGTTGTTCTTGATGTTTTTGATGTTGAGGCCCTGTGGCCTGTACAAAGTTTCATTTGATAGGGACATTAGTACTTTGTCTCGCATGCTCAAAGCTTCTACAATGGCCTAGTAGATATGCAGGCTTGATCATCTCTGACTACAACCCTCCTCCTCAAGAGGGGTGTTATCAACCACAAGAAACAATATCTTCTGCCACACCATTACAAATGGAAGGAATTCACCAGCAAAAATGCAATGCTATCGCTCTCAACACTCTCTTGGAGATGCTCCCCTCAATGGCGAAGAATCCAAAAATCCATCAATCTCACAATAGCAAGACCAAAAAACCTCCAAAGGAACCTCAGGCCCTGGGACCACCCCAATATGCACCATTAAATACTTAATAAGATAGTTAAAGACACACGCTCATTAACTAAAACTGACGGATGATGCAGCTCTAGAAGAAGTTGGTTCATCATCGATTCTCCAATGTGTAGAGATCCATCGAAAGAAGGAACCACGTCACCTGCAAAAATTATTAAACTGGCACTGGTTAAACTCCCATTGAAAGACAACCAATAAACAACTATAACAATGTATATTTAAGTATTAACGATGAACTCTGAGTAATACTTGTACAATTAATAAAATGTCGCAAAGTCCATTTAATATATATTATAGCCTCCTAGGCAAGATCCCGGTAAACCTCCTTAATGTCAGCACTTAAATAGAAATATTTGTAATTTCATTTTGTTCATTTGCACTTAAATAGTAATATTTGTAATTTCATTTTTTCCATTTAATAGATCGCATTGACATGGGAATTACAGTGTAATTCGAGGGGCTAAGGACGTTAAACTATAATACAACACAATAGATTAAATGGACTTTGCATGAAACAATACCATCCTTCAATGGTACATAGCTGCCATTAACTGCCTTAAAAACCTCCAAGAGCTAACTAAACCACGGTACCATCTCCAGCCCACCTCCACTGCAAAGTTAACCATCAGAACCAGCGTTACCACAAAGATAACATACTCGTTTAAGTTGATGGTAACGTCCTCTCAGCCACTGGACGCTGGGGGTCCAGAGGGAGCGGACGCTGGCGGCTGCCACATCTGTTGCTGGGGCATATACGGGACGCCCGGTGGTAACGGCATGGCGGGCCTTCCCACAACCTGCTGACCCATGGGCGGTGGTACACCACCGGGTTGCCCCGGTGGTACGTAGTACATACCATACTGCATGGGATCACCGGGAGCTCCAACCGGCATGGCAGCCCTAGTAACACCGAGTGTCTCCTCCTTGAGCTCATCCCTGGGAACGATATCAACCAAGAAATCAAAGATGTCGGTACGAGTGATGGCGGCGGCGATGTCGTTCTTCTGGAGCGTCCTCCGCTTGTTCTCCTCGGTGTGGATCCACGACCTGAGTGTGAGCTCGAGGATGAACATCTCGCACGCCTTCGCGAAGAGCACGGGAGCTTCAGCCGAGATCATCCTCACGTCCTCGTCCGCCTTCATGATCTTCTTGATCCTCGCAAGTGGGAGCTGATGATTCTTGAAGTCGTTCACTTGCTCAATCTCTTGAACTTGCTGCTGCCAGAACTGCTGGAGCTGCGCCTGCTGCTGCTGCTGCATCTGCTGGAACCCTAGTGCCGATGGAGGGTACGCTACTGCCTGCCCTGGTGCTGGTACCTGGCCCGCTATTGGGCTACCACCCTGCGTACCTGGTTGCTGAACGGGAAAACCGGGTTGCATCGGCTGGCCTATGGCTGGTGGCGACGTACCCTGGTGCTCCATGGTAAACCTAAGGAGCTACGATTTTCAAAGACCCCAAGATACCCTAGTGTAACGTTAACCACGGTGGTTCAAAGATTTCAATACCGAGGTCAAAGGCTACGCCTTCTTGGGGACCTGTTCTTTGCAGAGTCCTACCTCTCCTCTGGCAGCTCCTTAAAGAAGCCCAAGAAATCGACCCTACTCAGCTCACCGGCATTTGGCCACGACGCCCCGATCGATGTGAGCGCCTCGGATCGATCGATCCCCTGACAATCAATTGAGATTGCGATGAACCCTATATGGAGAGCTCTTCGCCGAGTCGGAAGAACAACGAAGAGCGCCAAGGCCCAAACGCTCAAAACTTCCCACAGCGAATCCCGTTGCGCCTTACGTGTCCGGCCCTGATTGGGTGATGTGCGATAATGCGATGGTGTCGATGGCTCAGATCTTGCCACGCGTCGGCGCTGCAACTCAGTACGGCTTTAGTACGGGCAGCATGTCAGCCGTCCGTTTTTTAGGGATAAGGAGGTTCCCAGTTCAAATCCTGTTTTCCTCTAAACCACATCAAATCATAATGATTAAATGTACGTAGCTGGAGCAAAGTTCGAAATTTTGAATGGTTATAAGCGTCTCAAGTCGTAGGTTAAGGGGAAACTCAAGGCGAAGAGGTAAGGCGTAGTTTTATGGTTGTAGCATGGTTTCATGATTACAGGGAAGATGACGAACAGCACCCAGCAGGAAAACCATGAACAGGAAAAGGCATTGATAAGCATTGCGAAAAGTCCATGGAAGATACTGCCCAAGGTTGGGACTGGAAAGCAAACCCTTGGAAGAAAAATGTCATGGGCTGACTTAGCCGAAGAAGATGCACCCGCGGTTGACAACCAGGCCTTCCCATCCTTGGCAGATTCTAAGGCCAGAAAACAAATGAAGACCCCTACGCCGCCCAGCCCGTCCATCCAGAAATATCATTTGGAAGAAGTGGAAGTAGAAAACCTTCCCACCGCTCCAAATCCAGATATGGACCTCAATGAGAATGGGAGTAGGTATTCAGCTAATGGTCGAGAATATCAAAGTCCAAGAGATGCCTATGGCAACAGGTCCAATGGTTATGGAAGATCGTACGACGACAACAGAAAAGGCTATAAGTCCCGCTACCCTGAAGACAGAATGTCGCACAGGAGGGCGGCAAACTATTCGAATCCCGAAAATTGGAGAGGGAGGATGCCGGATTCTCATGGTAGGAGGTCAAATGATTCGCACCAATA
>LDJE01044111.1:0-15621 GCA_001021135.1 Selaginella kraussiana
GGGTTTAGGGTTTAGGATTCAGCTTGTAAAAATATTTCCGATAACATAAAAAGGTACAACTTGCTCCAAGCTCCCACCGTCTTTCCATTTTTTCACTCTTCACCATGGGTCTGTCTGTTAAGGACTTGAACCATGGATTTTCGCATCGCTGTAACCTACGAGACCTGGAATCTCATTAGTTGCTGAAGCCGCTCAAGAATGTCGATCCTTGAATTCCATGATGAACCCTAATTTCGTTTTGCCCTAGGGTTCAAAATGAAGCGCAAGGCAGATGACGGAATCGCTCTGCTCTCCATGTACATGGACGACGACGACGAATCGGAGGAGGAGAAGTCCCCGAATGCGCCTCCCATCGATCCCATTGCACTTAGTGGTACGTAGTCGATTTAGCTGAAACACAGCTCATGGAGTGTCTTTGCTTCAGAAACGACCCCAGAAACCGTGCTCCCAGAGACGACTGCGTCTGAGCCTGTTGTGGCCGAGGCTGTTTCTCAAGAAAATGGGAGCTCACTGACGATGGATCGCGTGCTTGCGGAGTTCCTACCGCCACCTCTCGACTCTCGGTGCTCCGAGGAGCTGCAGGTACCACGCTTTTTGAGAAGTTGCATAGCAGGTTAGTAACATGGTGCACCATAGCATGGTTAGCTCGGTCCATGAAAAACTTACAAATTGGAGTTTTGCATATAGTTACAAATAGTTCCATAACCTTTTCATTTACCGTTGTTGTACGTCGTTTGGAAGTTCAATGGTCGCATCTGCACTTGCATAGTGAGCACGAGAAAAACTGAGTGGTATCCTTATGCAGAACAAGCTGATGAGATATGTGGCACTGAAAGAGGCTGGGAGGAGCTTCAACGAAGAACTCCGGAACTCCAAGGGATACAGGAACCCCGACTTTTTACAGCATGCAATGCTCTACCAGGGTGTAGATCAATACGGTACTTGCTTCAAGTCCGAGGTGTTCAACCCGAAGGGATTCCCTCCAGAGGACTTCATCTCAGTCATTTGTAAGTTCCGGCTTGTTTTTTGGGTGCCTGAGAGTTGTGATCAGCTGCCGAGCAGAAGCGGGTCTACGACAAGCGGGATCAGGAAATGAAGGAAAACCAGCGGTTGGAATTCGTGCGGGCGCAAGGCCAGGCGGCGCCGATGGTCGATCCTCGTGCTGCTGCGGCTGCCGCCGCTGCTGCTCAGATCATGCAAAGAGGTTCGTCTTGCTCCGAAACGAAGCTCCATACTCACCGTGTTCGTATGCAGCTGGAGCTGCAGCTGCAGCTGCGGCTACGGCTACGGGGAAGACAGAAGGACGAGTCCGGAAGAGCAAGTGGGATAAGGTACGCTACCTTTGGCTCTACTTGTGGCTACTGTGAGTCTCTGCAGGTTGATGGCGATACGAACAAGGCTGTAACAATAGCAGCCGCTACCGCGCAGGCGTCCTTGCTATCGCAGTAAGGTTGGGATTATCTATCCAGTGGTTAACCATCCATTCCAGGTCTCAAAAGCGGAAGAGCAGGTCATAGAAAACTCATACATATGGTAAGATTGCATTGCATTCTTGCTTTCCATCTCACTGTTTATCTCTCTCAGGTGTGAGAAAACTTGCCGGCTAGCAAGCTCGGCCTCGCCTCTATGTAATTATTATTTTTTCTGGTAATCTCAACGCAATCCCGCTTCTCGCAGATGATGCTTTCCAGTAGGGTAGATATGGCGCTATCGCGCAACTTGAGAATGCGAGTTTGCACGCAGCGGGTCCGAGTCTCGATGGTTCTTGGACCGAGCTCTAGCGAGCTGCCTTGTGCAGCCCGAGCTGTCGTCTCGGCGCTTCGTGCAGCAGCCTGTGGAAGCCTCGAATTCAGCCACAGAATCGAGCAGGGGGTAGCATCTCGGCCCAGTGAGGAGTTGCTTTGCCTATGCAGCGACCAGCTCCGTGCTTGTGAGCGTGATTTCCAGCAACAGCTTAGGCTCACAGTAAGCATGCGTGTTGTTGTTGTTGTTGGTTGCTACAATGCTTGCTTTTTCCTCGCAGGTCTATTTGAGAACGCCTGAATGCTACGGAACTTCCAACTTGGAGTTGAGGCATGTCTCTTGGCGTTCACCATTATCTCACGAACTCGTACTCTTGTTTCGACCTGGGGACACCGAGTTTTCCTTACAACAAGCTGAGAACAGCCTTGCCGAGCATGGTGTAAGCCAAACCCCCTTCATAGGAATGCCATTCTTGAGCGTTTCTTTTATGTCTAGATCATTGAGCTCCCCGAATTCAAATCCTTGGTCGTTCCAATGGCCAGGGACTTGTGCTTGTTAGGGCTACTGGTGGCTGAAATGACCGTAGACAAAGATGAAGCATTCACCTTTCAGGACACAGCGGACTTGAGAAAGGTTGCTCAAAATCTCGCATTAGCCTGCGTCCTCGACCAGGTGCGGCGCATTTCAACGTTAAACCAGTGTTAAAACTTGATATTTCCACAGCGGGTGGCTCTGCTTCAGCACACGTATTGGCAGAACACTATGAAAATCGACCGCCTCCTTGAGCAGGTATTGCGAGGTATATGCAGAGTTTCTAAACAGTTCCACCTTGAAGGCCAGATCGTCGATTAGCACGCTGAAAACCCTGGGCAAAATGCTCCTTCCGCAGTTCGAGAAAGGCGAGGTAAAAGCATAGGAGGGGCTTTCGAGTTTTGATCGATGACGCATATGCAGATAGCACGCGACGTTGTCGAAGATATGCTTCTTCAAGGGGATCGGACGAAACAAGTTGTACAAGACATACAAGAGGTCTTGTATTTTGCTATGGTACGCATGCAACTATTGTAAAAGAACTGCATTGCATTGCATTGGTGTTGTCACAGGGAAATAAAGCCACTGTAGCAGCGGGTCCTGATCGGCTCCTGGAAGGAAGCCCCGTCTCGGCTCCTGTTGCTCCTATTGTTCGTGTTGAGCCGAGTGGAGATGTAGAAGTACCCATGCCTCCATTTGCTCTTGCTCCAATGGAGCACTTGGATGCAAGGTAGTGTCATTTCTCTGATTTCCATTGGAACTCTTGACGACTCGCACTCGCTTCATTCAATCAGCTCGTGCGACGTTGAAGGGGTTCTTTCTCAGCTGGTGAAAGCTGGGAGTGCCATGGCTGCTCAGATGAGCTTGAAGCTGCAGCTAGCAGTAGATGCTCGCGCGCTCCCACTGACCGCTTCAGTGGACGAGACCACGCTGCGGCAGGCGATGAGTAAACTCATCGACTGTGCAATCCAGCGAACTCCTCGTGGTGGATGGATCAAAGTGGCTGCTTCACGAGCTCCGGGTGGTGGTGTTCTGGTTCTTGTGGAGGACAATGGCCCGGACATGAGTTTCGTGGTAAGACACTAAATTTCGTTGTTTTTACGATTGCATTTAATTCCGATGCAAATTTAGTCCGATTAGGCTTATTAATGGCCTTTCTCCATGTTTATATCAGTTCTTTTTTGACTTTTTTTTGTTCTCCCTTAAGGTGAATCAAGCGCAGCAGGCCTTTGAGCCCTTAGGAACAGGGTTGACGCTAGACTCAACTTTTGCGTCGCTGAAGTTGGCCCGCGATATCCTCGAAGGCTCCGGTGTCGTGCTGCGTGTAACTTCCCCTTTCATCGTCGGCTCAAAAAAACGCGGAAGAGGAGTTCGGGTGGAGGTCTGGATCCCGGGCGGGGAACCATGATCTCTTCGTCGAAGAAACATCGTAAATTGAAGAAAGGTATGAGGATGGTTGGAGCTTTGGGCGTTGGGCTTGTAGGTGTTGCCGTGGACGTTCCATTGATGCTCTCCATTGCTGTGGCCAAGACGCCCATGATCTTGTTCCTCGGGTGGAAGAAGCAGGTGATCGACATGGATCACCACCTCAGGGACAATACGTGTTCGTGTCCGGTTTGCTTCCCGACTACGAGTGCGGTGCTCATCGGCTGGCCTCTTATGGTAGCGGCGTCCATTCCCAAGGCGGTCTGCGATGCATTCTATAACGCATATTACAGTGCGAGGATTGCATACAAGGAGAAGTCGCTTGCTAGGGGTCTGGAACAGGTGGTATCTTCCATTGACGTTCAGGCTCATGCGGGCTTTGGTGTTTCTTGCTTCGGGCCTTTGAAGTCCGTCTGGAAGGGCATTGCGAATGAGAGCGGGACTTTGGAGGCGAAGAAAGATGTTATGCTCATTGACGCCGTGTTAGAGTTCATGGCCACCCCGGAAGAGGAGGAGAACATCGATTTGAATAAGATGCATCCAGACATGGTTGCCAAGGCTTATTTGTATGACTACCTCATGAGTTGCGAATTCGAGGAGCAGCCGGAAGACATGGTGGGAAATTTGGGCAGACAAATGCAGATTGAGAAGCTTCGGCCGGATGAAGTTGACTACTTGGAATCACTCGTTTTCAGCTCTGACCAGCTTGGAAAGCCGCTGGGGACATCGGAAGTGCGTGTAGGAATGCTTGAAGGTTTTGGGCGGCGAATACGCGGAATTGCTTCGTACATTGCAAAGGACCAGAGGTTCAAGCTCTTGTTGAGGGAGAAGAAAGGGGGTCGTTCGGAGCTGGCTGATAAAGGGAAGCAAGCGTTTGAGGTGGAAATCACGGAAGACTCAATGGTAAATGAAGAAAAGGAGAAGGCCATCGTGAAGAATGAAAGCTTTCCTGATCTCATAAGCTTTGAGTAATGTAGAGAGCGCAATAAAAAGATGTTA
This sequence comes from Selaginella kraussiana, assembly GCA_001021135.1. Lineage (NCBI taxonomy): Eukaryota > Viridiplantae > Streptophyta > Lycopodiopsida > Selaginellales > Selaginellaceae > Selaginella > Selaginella kraussiana. The sequence continues at coordinate 4,699 of LDJE01044111.1, forward strand.
TTTCTTGAGAATTTACATCTCTCGCACCGGCGAGAGCCTTAAAACGAACGGTCTGATCCAAGGCTTAGGTCGAAAACGTGGTGGTACGATGGGCCTAGGTTTGGGAATGAGTGGGACTTCGTGACCAATATCATCATCTTGTTCTTGTGGCTCACTCTGTCGTGCAAACCAGTCTTGAAGCTTCCTGCTGCAGCGTTCGCTCGGGGTCCTATCGTTGTTGACCTCGGGCTGCCGCTTGGGCTTCCTCTTGTTGGATGATTCGATGCTACTCGGAGAGAAGGACTCGATGCTGCTGGAACTGTTGTCAAGAAGCTGCTGCTGCTTGAGTGAAAGCTTGACCATCGTCTTGGTGGAGACGAGGAAGAACTTGTGGCCTGGCAACAGGACGGAGTTGGGTTCCACAACAGCGGATGAAGGTGGATTTGCTCTGAATATGTCTGGCCTTGTAACATAGCGCTCGGTGCTTGCCATAACATCCCCTGCTCGAATGGGACCACGGACCTGTACGACCTTTCCCCCAGCTTCCACTAACTGAACGTAACCCCCGCCTCCGTCCTTTGCCATTGCATGCCTACTACCTGTAAGCTTGCAGCCACAGCAACCCATGCATTATCTGGCGTTTGAAATGGGAATTTTAAGCAAGAAAAAAGTGACCCTCGTCCTTTGCATTGGAAGACGGACGGCGTCGACTATGTGCTCCTCTTCGGAAGAAACGCTTTGAACTAAGTTGGATATTTAATAGCAATAATACATTTTATCCTTAAGTTGAAACCGCCAAATTTTTTTAGGCGTGGCAAGAACCCTAATTTTGTGGGTAGCGCGTCAGGGTTTGTGCTCCGCGTCCAGATCTAGATCTAAGCAAGCAAAGGCGGGATGATGGCGGCAGCGTCGGCGGAGCAGCAGCAGCAGCAGGTACAAGGAGGAGGTCTGGCGGCAACACCAGCAGCAAGAGCGATGCTTTCGCGCCTGTCTGACGGGTTCCGCATGGCGTTCGCGCAGCGGAGGCCGTGGTCGGAGATGGTGGATCGCAATTCCCTGGGTAAGCCCGAATCATTGTCGGACGCGGTGGGCCGGATCCGGAAGAACCTGGGTTACTTCAGGATCAACTATCTGCTCGTCATCTTCACCTGCATCGCAGCCAGCCTCATCTTCCATCCGCTCTCACTGTTGACGCTGGTGGTACTTTGCCTCGCATGGTACTACCTCTACATGGTACGCACAGAGCCGCTCGTCATCCACGGACGCAGCTTCAGCGAACGCGAGGTGTTCATCCTCATGACCGTCCTCTCCCTCGTCGTCGTCTTCCTGTTTTCCGACGTCGGCTCGCTCTTCTTATCGGCGCTCACCATCGGCGGGGTGGCCGTGTGCGCTCACGGTGCCCTCCGAGTCCCAGACGACCTCTTCCTGGACGATCAGGAGCAGGCTGGCGGATTCTTTTCCTTCCTCTCGCCCTCGTCGCTCGCCGGCGCACCTACCGGCCTCAACATTGTCTGAGATCCATACTTGCTTCCGGGCCGATGTTTGCTCCCGGGCCGATGTTGGTTATGTTTGCCACTTTTTTTTAACATATAAATGCTTTATGGTAACCACCATGGTTCAAATCCCTGAACTCCCAACAATGCGGGCCCTGAGGGGGTTAAGGACGTTAAATTAGAAATCGGTGATTATTGTATTGTAAATGTAACGACAATAGATATGGACCATAGATACATAGTTACAATGAAATTGACTCTGTTGTAAATACAATTTTCTTGTTGATACATGTATGTATTAATCCACTTAAAAAAAATTCCAATTACACGATTATTATGAAAAACAATGTTTCTACACACAAGTTGGGAGTACCTTCAATCTCCTTATTAATCACAGAACAGTATTGAGCCAAAAAGCGATTGCTTGTAAATTTTATTTATTTATAAAGCTATCGTTTTGGGAATTCATTGAAGTGTCCAAGTCCGCTTGCACGAAACTGCAAATGGTTTCTAATGCATGAGGCGATAACTTCCCATAGCACGAGGTGATTTCTGTGGTAACCAACTCCCTGGCCTGGTGACTACCGTCCTGTTGAGCGAAAGCACCGAGTATAGTGAGCAGACCTTCGTACCCAGAAGCCGTAAAGCAGAGTGACTCCATTAGCTCCACCCAAGACACCCCGTCCATGGAACGGCCGCTCATTTTCTCAAACTCCGGCTTGTTCAAGAGATGGACCTCGTATGCCCTGTAATACGAGGTTCTGACCCACCGTTTCTCCCTCTCACTCAAGTGCCTCAGCTCGGTCTCAATCCGGCATGCCGCCTGGCCGAGTTCAAACAAGTCCCGATCGCTCGAAAGTTGCTCTATCTTGTCCCCCAAGCCCCCCAAGAGCCGACTGTTCTCGGCATGAAGCTGCCTCTCGAAGTTACATCTCTCACAGGCGCACTCGAAGCCCCACTTGTTCCTCGTCTGCTTGCTTCTCGTGTCCCAAGGCTGCAGCGGGTCGAGATACGGCAAGGTTACCTCTTCACCTCGGCTTATGTCTCGGCCTGCTCTCACCAGTGACACTGCCCCGACTGCTCTCTGTGATGCATTCGGCTCGCACGAGTGGTTAGCAAATGCAGTGAGCACCCAGAGGCCGGACAAGTACTCCCGCCGTCTGTCCGTGCCGATAAGCCGCTCGAACTTGTAGCCGTAGTTTGTAGATGTCTTACTGGCACAAGCCGGAAGGTCCACGAGCTCTCCTAAGGCCGAGGCTGTCCAGTCCGAGTTGGGCTTGAGGAGGCCGAGGTCAGGAATGTCTTCAGACTCGACCAGGCACAAGAGCTGTTCCAAGCAACGTTGCGAGGAGAGGCAGTTGCGAACCAGCGTTGCAACCATGTCCTGCTCCGATGGTAAACCGTCAGTACCACACAGTGACACCAGAGGGTTGCACGCGAAGATAACGTCGCCGGCCCCGATATCTCGGGTTGCAAACAGCCCCCGGCCTTTGCCAAAGGGTGCTGGCCCGATGCTCACCGGTCCAACGAAGTCCGGACACTCGGGTGCATATTCACCCGACTCCCGGCTCACGTAGTAAGCCTCCAGCTCCGAGCACGCCGGCCCACTCTCACTCCACTCGATCATCTTTCGGCACCCCTCTCGAAGCTGGCGTCCATCGTCGTCGTCACCCGGGAGCCGCTGGAAGCATGCATATGCAGTCCGAAACTCCTGCATTCTCATGAGAGCATTGCCTTTGGCTGCCAAGGCTGTAGCCGAGTCCGGGTGCCTGTCGGCGTCCGAGACGGTCCTGTCCAGCAGTCCGGCAGTCAGCCAAGCCCGACAAGCCTGGGGGGAAGTGCTGCTGCTCAGGAGGTGGCCTGCTTTGATGAACTCACCTCGAGAGAGAGCATCCATTCCTTCTCGTTCTCGCTCACACTCGGAGTCCGAGTTCATGCCGGTGATGTCAAAAGACGCAGGGTTGAGCACTTCGAGGCATGGAGTTCCGTCGGCTGCGAACGATAGGACCGGCTCTCGAATGCTCACCCGTGCTCCACGAGGGAACCACAGCCTTGCCTGCTGCGACGACCATGTCGAGCAGGCAAAGTTGCAGACGAACACGCACACTTGCTGGTGCTGTTGCTGTTCATCGTGCTCGTCTTCCACGAAGCTGACCACCACAACTTCTTCGAGGACTTGCGCTTCTGTGCTGAGCTTACCATTGAAGGACCTGTCCGGAAAGTGCTTGCTGCTGCTCGTCTTCCTGTCGACCCCGCTCAGCTGCAGCATCTCGGCAATGGAGATGGGCACCGCCGCCATTCCATGATCCTTCTTCGTCCTCTTGGCAACGCCTGTAGCGGCAGAGAGTGCCCGTCTCCAAAACATTGGAAGAACCGGCACGTCGGGTTTTTAGGTCAGTAGATTCCTCCACTGAGACGATGGAGAACGAGTCGCCAAGGTCCAAGCTCATGCCACACTCCGATGAGTCTGAGGATGACTCCGAGCTGTTCGTGGTATACAACCAAGAGCACCAGCAGGTAGAGCAGCTGCACCAGGAAGAGCCTACAAGATGGTGGTGGTGGATCAAGATCACGGTACTCGTACTAGTGGGCATCGTTGCTGCGGTCGCATTCGGGGTACTGGTGTTACCATTGTTTCTGGACAAGGTACGTGAGTGAGCGTTATTACCATTGATCATGGTATTACCGTCCGTGCAGGTGGTCATACCGGGCCTCGTCTGGATAGCATCCAAGTTCAAAAAGCTCGAGCTGGCCTTGCTTTTGGTGGCCTCGCTCGCGATTTTCCCCGTCATTTTGGTCCCCTCGGGCCCCTCGATGTGGCTCGCGGGCATCATCTTCGGCTACGGCTTCGGCTTCTGCATCATCATGGCCGGTACCACCGTCGGCCAGACTCTCCCTTACTTTGTCGGACGCTACTTGTTCCACGATCGGATCCAGGTTAGTGATGTTGTTGTTCATGGTGTTCAAATATCGATGATCGGACTCAGAGATGGCTGGAGAAATGGCCGAGGAAGGCCATGGTACTTTGGGCTGCCGAAACCGGAAGCTGGTTCCACAAGTTCCGAATGGTGGCGTTGCTCCGGGTGGCTCCCTTCCCCTACACCTTGTTCAACTACGCCATCTCCGCAACTCACATTGAGTTCTGGCCTTACATCACAGGCTCTGTTGCGGGAATGGTCCCGGAGGCCTTCATAACCATCTACAGGTATCCATATATACGAAACTCATAGCCTGCATACATACGATAGACGCGTACGACATCAAGTCGCATACGACATGTATGTAGATAGACACTTCCATAAACACATACGACATTCTAATGTTCAGACCATTTACGTTACCATGGTGAATGCAGTGGTCGCTTGTTGAGGAGCCTGGCTGAAGCAAAGCATGCGAAACGGCAGATGAACACCGCGGAGATCATCTACAACGTGGTGGGCTTCTTGGTGGCCATGGGTGGCCTCGTCTTCCTCACAATATATGGACGCAGGGCCCTCTCCCGGATGGAAATGGAATCCAAGGAGTCCCAGGAGCCAGCGGCCGTAGAGCTGTCAATACACCACTAGTAGTAGCTACTGAATACGTAGGAAATACACGCGCGCGTACGGAATAGAGGTGGCATCCAGGTCAAAAAGAGGGATGCACACGTGGCGGTCCAACGTGGTGGTCGCCCGTTGGTGGAACATGAGCGAAGAGGTTTTGCATTGCATTTCTCAACAACATCAACGCTTACTAGACTCGTAGACGCTACTTGTACCAGGGCGTGGCACGCATTTCAATCTTCCCACCATAGTATGGGCGGGACGCCGGCGTCCACTCCATGGCCGTAACGCGATGGTTACTTGGGGAAGTGGTAACCCCTACCCCGCACGAGAGATAACCGGGTTAGCAGTAGTCGGCCCCGCATTGTAGGCTTAGATCTTCCTCTGGGAGAGTAGGGAGTAGGAGGCGGCATTTGGGAAGAAACACAGACAAAAGGGGGCAGCAGCTGAATTGGACGCCATGTTCTACTCGCAGTTCATCTTAGCGAAGAAGGGGCCGCTAGGGACCATATGGATTGCGGCTCATCTGGAGCGGAAGCTTAGGAAGAACCAGGTCACAGAGACAAACATAGGCGTCTCAGTAGGTAAGTTACTTGTAAAATTTCTGTACGATTTGTGCGTATTCGTGTACAATACAGATTCTATACTTTTCCCTGAAGTTCCCATCGCCTTGAGGCTCTCTGGGCATTTGCTGCTGGGTGTGGTCAGGATTTATTCACGCAAGGTCAACTATTTGTTCAATGACTGTAGCGAGGCACTGTCCAAGATCAAGCAGGCATTCCACACGGGAGCTGTCGATCTTCCTCCTGAAGCCGCCACTGCTCCATTCCACTCCATCACTTTGCCCGAGACATTCGACCTCGACGACTTGGAGCTCTTGCCCGATCAAGAGGCGCTCTTTCTAGCAAATAGGTATCGATATACTTCTCTTGAGGTTTTAGGGTTGTTGTTATCGTGTTGGCAGCTCCACTGAGCATCATGTTACGTCTCGCGAGCAGATCACTCTGCAAGAGCCGATTGACGACCATTTGTATCTCGGCTCCCAGTTTGAGCTCGACGGTACGTACGTACGTAGTACATTTTGTAGTTAACATTTTAGTTTCTACGTTGTTGCAGAAAGGTTCCCTGATGCGGATGCTCCTCGTTTCGACTTCGAAGAGGTTCGTATTTCGTACAACCTCTCATGTATGTATTACGTTTTTTTCAGGATGTATTCTACCTCAAACCCCACGACGAGGCTGAGAAGGATCCGGATGAGCTCGCGGAAGAGTAAGTTGTTATGTTGGCGAGAGACTGTGGTCCTGACTCGGGCCAAATTTGATGCAGGGCTTTGCCAACAACGCCACGAGCCGAGGAACAAGCTGAGCAAATGGACATCGATGAGCAGCCCTTGGTGGATCCAATCAACCTCAACGAGTCCCCGCCGGGACCCATGGAAGTGGACGCTCCGGCCACTACGAAAATGCTCGACATCAACGAAGCCCCCGAGGCCGAGCTTGAAGAGCCGGAGATTGCAGCAGCAGAGACCGGAGCTGTCGTCGAAGTTGAAGATGGTTCCGCTCCAGTCGAGGTTCCAGCGTCCGAACTGCCCGTACCGGAGATGCTACCGGAGGCCGAGGAGGAGCAGCTGCAGCCCGAGGTGACTGAGAATGAACCGGCGCAGGTTGTGCACGAAACCGCTCCAGTCGATGAAGCAGAAGCTGCCGGTGCTGGAGCACCGACTGTTCCTGCTGAAGTAGAAGCCGTATCCGATCATGCCGAAGCAAAAATCAGCGAAGCGGTGCCGGAAGCGGAGTCTGGAACTGTGGAAACTGAAGCGGAGGTTCCCGAGATCGAGAAACTGAGATCAGCAGTCGAAACCGACCATAACATGCCTGAACTCTTCGAAGCTGGAACCCCAACCCCACCTGTACCATCGGATGCCAACATTCTCAAGGAGATGGAGGAGACGCCGACCTTGAAGCAGGATGCTTCGGGGCCATCTCCACCTGCAGACTTGCCCGAGTTCTTCGAAGTTCCTGGAGATGATGATTTGCTAGCCTCAATCCTCGGTATGTTTTAATTGCGCATTTTAAATTGAACTGTTGTTGTAGGACGGAGGTCGTCTGCATTGAGGGTTGCACCCACACCATCGGACATGGCACCTGCGAAGCGCCAGAAAACGGGGCCGAAGCATGGTCCCAAGAAGAGGAAGATTCAAGTTGATCCTTCGACTGTTCTGAATGGCGAGTAAGTTTTATTGGATTTTATTTATTTTTTTAATTTATGTTTGTTTTCAGTGATATGCGGCAGCAACTGGCCGACACTAGTGACGTTCGACGAGTTCGCAAAAGAGTTCCTTGCTCAGGCAATGAGGTTCGGGAGCTCGAGAAGGAAGCTTTCGGCCAGCAAATCTTTGAGCAGCCATCTTTTCCTGGTACGATCATCCTACATTTTTATTTGCGTAATGTGGTTTTTTTGTTTCCCTGTACTCTAGGTCTGTGTGACAATCTTCGAGAGGTTTACCACAGCGTTAACTGTGTTGACGAGGCAAGGGCGTTGGAACAGGGCACAGCAACACCCAAGTCGAAACATATCGACTTGGATCCGGAGGAAACATTCGAAGCTGTCTCGCTCGCGGAGAAGCCTTTCTACGAGTTGGACGATCTCTACTATCGGTTGGGGCAGCAGCATGAGGAAGTTCTAGAGGATGCGGTACCGTCTCCTGAACCTCAACCTAATCCACTTGAGGATAGTGTTGCTGTGGAAAAGCCGGCGGAGACGACTGTCGATCAAGAACAGGAACCCCCTGCTGCTGCTGCTGCTGCTGCTGCTGCTCAAGATGGAGAGGCGCAGCAGCCTGTTGTTGAAGCAGACGAAGAAACCCAAGCAGATGTTGTTGTTGTTGCCGAGCCCGAGGCCAAGGCCGCTGAAACCCCTGCACTGAAAGAGCCCGAGGCTGCAGCTGAAGAAGAAACGGACCTGCCGGACAATGTGCCGGCGCCGGACCTGACGGAAAATGTGCCGGCGCCGGAAGAGGCGACTGTAGCAGAGCCTGAAGTTGCTAACATGGTGACGGAAGAGGAAGCCGTGGTGAGGGAAGAGGCTGAGATCCGCGTAGAGCTTGCAGTGGAGCCCGAAGTAGAAGCTGCAGCTGTTGCGGCTCGGGACGATGAACCTCAACAGGCAGCTGCTGCTTTAGAACCTGAACCTGAGCAGATCCAAGTTGAGGAAGCAGTCGAAGAGGAGCCAGCTTCCACCTTGGAGGAATCGCCTACGGAGGTAAATAAATGAACGGTTTTCATTTACTTACATTATGTTAATTGCTGCATGCAGGCCCTTGGATTCCTGACTGACGCTAAAGACGCAGGTAAACACATTGGTAATTTGGATTGCATATTTATAAGCTCCTTTTCGCAGACGAGGAGGCCGGTCTGGATGATGAATACGGCGAGGATCCTGCTGACAACGAGGTCCAAGACAACAGCGGATGGTCCGTGAGAACTCGGTAAGTCGGTATCTCTCGGCGGGCCGTAACCATGTGTATGTAAGCAGTGCCGTCTGTCAATACTTGCGCTTTGCATTCGAATCAATGGAAACACCAGGAAAGGAGAATAGTGATACAACGCCAAAGCTGGGCTTGGAGCGGCTTCTACAGGGAAAGACACGCCGGGAGGCGGCACGCATGTTCTTCGAGACACTGGTGAGCGTGTTGTTAAGAAAGGATTTAAGATTGTTGTTGTTTGATCAGGTTCTCAAGACCAAGGACTTCGTTAATGTAGAGCAAGCCTCGGCTTTCGACAAGATACTCATCTCCCCAAGGGCCAAGCTCATGAAAGCAGAACTTTGAGTTTATTTATTTGTATCATATCACACACATTTGACAGACAATCTCATTACTTTGGCCATACGAAACGTTGGAGATAGCATCCGTTTGTATCGACAGCATATTGTTTGTAAAGCTGTCTACTACCATTATAGGAATCAAGTTGAGATCTCATCTCCAACCCAAAAAGTTACGGAATATAATCCATTGTTAAAACCACAGTAAAGCATCTAGAAGTACTGAAGTAGGATCACTAGTAATAAATAATTCGAGTTGATTTGTCAGAAAAGTGCTACCTTGGTGTCCAAGCACTTTGAAACGTCTCAACTGCGTATACAACACCAACATTGCCTCCTCCTTTGATTCGCAGGCACGCACGCTAGATATCATGCATCGTGAACCCAAAGCGTACGACCATGGCCCCACAACAAGCTTCTCGTGATGCCTGCCTGTAACTAAAACTGTGTTATTAAATATTATGGCTTTTAAGAAAAGAATGGTTATCTGAAAACATATGAGATCATGCTAGAATTAACTCTCACTGCTGAAATTACCGCAGATCGGGCCGCCCAATGAAGTAGTACTATAGTACCGACGACCATGTACTGCACTGTCACCGCGTGTACTATCCCAAAGGAGCATTCGGTGAAATACTAAGCTCAATCAGGCTGGTCAAATTGGTGCTCTTCATCAATCAATCGTCTTGAAATTCTTTTTCATGGTTGGGGACCGAAAAAAGTAGTCCAGCACACACAGTTGCGTCCAAATTTGGAGATGAGGAGCAGCTTGCTCGTCCTCTGCATCCTGCAGCTGCTGTGGATCGCAACCTTGATCCAAGCCCATGGCGGCAGCCATGACGACGACGACGAGGGAGGCGACGTCGTCTCCAAATCGGACCTGCGCTCCAAACCGCTGGTGCTCACCAAGGTATGGTGCCTCCTCATCGCCTTTGTGGCCACCTTCCTCTCGGGCATGTCTCCCTACGTCTTCCGCTGGAACACATCCTTCCTCGTCCTCGGCACCCAGTTCGCCGGCGGCGTCTTCCTCGGCACCGCCCTCATGCACTTCCTTTCCGACTCCAACGAGACGTTCCAAGATCGGGCGCCAGGGAAGAGCTACCCGTTCGCGTTCATGCTTGCCACTGCTGGCTACCTCCTCACCTTGCTCGGGGATTGCACCATTGCCACAGTCCATGCTAGAACGTCGACCAAGAGAAGCGCCAACGTAGATGTGGAGCAACCGCCGGTGGCAAGTAAGTAGTATTAATGTACGCTAGGGTAGCAGGGTGCTAACCATGCAACACAGGCAAAACATCCGGAAATGCCATCGTTGCGGCCTCTGCAGTGGTGAAAGAAGCAACTTGGGGTGATACTCTGCTGCTCATCATCGCCCTCTGCTTCCATTCCGTCTTCGAGGGAATTGCGATTGGCGTTGCAGCTACGGAGAAGGATGCATGGAGGAACTTGTGGACAATCTGCTTGCACAAGTTGTTCGCGGCAATTGCAATGGGCATTGCACTCCTGAAGATCCTACCTAACAGGCCGTTGCTCTCAACTGCACTCTACGCCTTTGCATTTGCCATCTCCACGCCCATTGGAGTGGCTATCGGTATCATCATTGATGCCACCACGCAGGGTGCAACTGCCGACTGGATTTACGCCATCTCTATGGGCATTGCCTGCGGGGTATTCATCTACGTCGCCATCAACCACCTGCTTGCCAAGGGATTCATTCCTGATAAGCCCTGTGCCGCTGATTCGCCTTTTCTCAAGTTTCTCGCCGTCGTCGCAGGCGCTGGGGTCATCGCGGTGGTCATGATCTGGGACTGAACAAATGCCCCAGCCCTTTATACTGAGAAATTTAACATCCAATTACATAAACATCGTCTAACTTCCAAACCAAATGCTTATATAATCTTCAGTACGTAGCATTGGGGGATCATAGAGAGTTTGTTCTTCACAAACAGCTGCTTTTGGAACACCTCCAGACTCCCAACTGTCCAGAAGTATATCGTCTTTTCATATCTGTTGTTTGATGGTAGAAAAGCCGTGATCCCAGGAGCAAGCAAACCATTGATGGTGACTTGCCTTGCTCTGGTTACTTG